>JAQJVL010010056.1:0-13769 GCA_035578905.1 Stictocephala bisonia | reverse complement strand
AATGTCAAAATACTTCAAGCCATTATCGTTACAGTTTTGTTATTATTGTACATTATACTGCATACAGTCACATGTATCATGTAGTGCGATTTAGCGATTTGCAGTTTATCGTTCGTTCTTTAGTATTCAACAGGGGTTAAACATTTAAAATCCTAATTGGAATTTAGTGCAGTGCATTAACGATCCAAGTATATACTTTCAATTGTTAATACGTAAATATATTGTTGTTTACAGTTTTTTATTGACTGATACCGTTCCTATGTCTTATCATCATGAAATATATGTATCCAGTCTACTTTCCTTTCGTTACTATATTGATCTTCAACACAATAATTATTAGCACAGATTTTATTTTGGTTAAAAAATACAAATCATATGCGAGATATAAAATTAAATTTGTAAGAAAACATTAAATTGCAAATAGCTGAGACCATATTCAATTAGGATAGCTATTAAAGAAAATATCATAAAATAAAACACCAGGAGAGCCAGCCCATGGCCAAGCAGTCTAAGGCGTCAGGACTCTGAGCCTAGTTAGAGACAGTGCAAGTTTGAATCTTTGCTTTGACTGAAACATCATCAGTAATGTTCACTTGGTACTGCACTGGTTCTTCTCCTTACTATGCCTGAATAAGCTCTCCATATAAACCAGTAGTCTTTGGGGAACAGCAGAAGAAGGCTAAAAGAAAAAGAAAAATCACCAAAACCAATTTGATGCAATATTTGAACTAATCGCATTTGGAATGAAAATTTTCCATGAATTGCACACCCCTTTACTTTTGTTTTTCTTACTTAATTTTCGTAAAGAACTATAGGTGCTATATTTTCATCAGCAAATAAGCTGTTACTGTAGAGAGTATTAATGGACAACTGTTCCCTTCCAAAGTTTATATTAGAACAATTAATTTTCAAAAATTTGTAAACATTATTCTAATAATATGAATACAAAAATGTATATTTGAAATTAATTCATTATCAAACAATTGTAATGACTTTTTTAACTTTTTCTGTTCTACAAACATTTTTAATTGCATTTTTTATTCCAGGATTCATGGCCTGAAATCCGGAAAAACATTGAAAGAATTCCGAGGACATGGCTCTTTTGTGAATGAAGTAGTTTTCAGTGGAGACGGTCACAACATTCTCAGGTAAGATTAAATATTTGTTATTACTCATATTTTGCGTTGAAGATACTACTATACGAGGTTTGGCTAGAAAGAAACCACATTAGTGTTGCCGTAGCCACAGAATGTATGCAATAAGGCTGAATATCGTACAGCTGGTCACATGACTCCCCCACCACCCTCTGCTTGAGTTGCATCTCTCCCGCACTCATTCCGCCTGTAGCGTCAGTTATAAGAATATAACCTTTTGTCTCTGAGTCGGAAAAATGTTGAGTGTCCAGTAAAAACAGCATGTAAACATTAAATTTCTTTACAAACTTGGAAAATCTGCAATTGAAACATTTTTAATGTAACAACAAGTGCTTAAATGTCAAATCCCCTGCTTCTCCATGGCCAAAAAAAGCACGAATGACGAAGTCAAAATTCAAGGCCATGATGATTGTGTTTTTTATATCAAAGGCATTGTGCACATTGATTGGATACCAGAGGGGCTAACAATCAACCAAAATTACTACATTAGCGTCTTGACTACCCTACGTGAGCGAGTACAGAGAAAACGGAATGATTTTTGGAAAAACAATCATGGATCTTCCACCAAGACAATGCCCCAGCTCACAACGCTTTGTCAGTGAAGATGTTTTTGGCAAACCAGAACATTGCCATGTTAGACCATCCACCATACTGTCCGGACTTGGCCCCTCTGACTTTTTTTGATTTCGTAAGTTAAGTCAGCATTGAAAGGAACGAGATTTAAGACTGTTGAAGTAGTAACAGAAAAAACGACGGAAGTCTTGAACTCAGTGCGGTTTTTTCTAGCCACACCTCGCATCTGTTTATTAAGTCCTGGCAAAATTAATGTAAGTACTGATATATTTTTGTTCGAAAGTTATTTGTTGGCATTGAATTGTTAATGATTGGTATAAAATGATGGAGACTTTCAATGCTTCAAGTGTTTTAAGAAACGAAAAATGTTTCTAAAAAAAACATTCCTTTCGTCTTCAGGTGTTATTTAGTACACCTGAAGACGAAAGGAGTTTTTTCATAACTGTTGAAAAATATTTGTTCAGTAAAAAACTTGAAGCATTGGCAATATCTAATCATTTTCTACCAATATATGTTCTTTAAAAGATGACGTGCTTAATGTCATGACTTTAACTTGTTAACAATATTGAAAAAACTTTTATATTTGCAAAACATTGCCAGGCCAATATAAATATCCCTTAACCCGTTACAGATCGCATAGCGTAGCGCATGCCGGGCCTAACAGTACGAATTAAATTCGCAATACGGCCCTATACCTGCCCTGCTGGCCTAGCGCACTCACAAATTCTACACGTTTTGTTGTTATTTACATTACATAAACATTGCACTGACCATATTAGTAGTCTATGTAATTTGGATGCCCGCAATTTATCCACTATTGTACTGGAAATCATTAACACTACAAAACGATAAGATCGAACACAAGGATTACATTCCCCAAAATAATATCAAGTAGTCGAAACAACAGGGACAGGAAATAATAACAAAGATAAGATTAGGAGACAGAGAGATAAGCACCTCAAAACAAATGGGTGAGTTGTAACAGCAATAACACTGACTATGAGGGCTGAGCGACACAATTGTAAATAACCAGTACCGCAACGTCAAAGTCACATCTTTGAGCTATCAGCCCACTCGGCGCGGACGTGAAGGCCATGTCTTTGATCAGCAATGGGTTAAACAAACCAACTCATTCTAATCAGTGGTGCTTCCTTCCATACAGGAAGTGAGGAACTTCTTACATCTACTTTAAAAAAATAAAATACTAGAAAGTAATATATGGTAATAATTATTTTCTTTCACAATTACCTCAACTATCTATTGGTTATAGCCCACACAGTTAGTAAATACGGTGTACGTATTCCAAAAGACAATAATTTTAGAATATTGAAATTTCTCCTTACTTTGATATAAAAAAATGTAGTAAAACATTGTTTGCCTATTTTATGAAATGGTTAATCAAGAAGGCTTATAATTGTCAGTTATTCAATAATTATTATTGTCAAATGCTTTAATATGCAGTCTTCCTAGAAAGATAGTTGTGGATTTGTCTTTTCTTTCTCAGTTGATAGTCTGCCACAGAGCTTTTAAGTTTATTAGCAACGTATTTTATTAGTCAAGCATTTTCTATTCTCCTGAGTCTCTTCTCTTTGTTTCCCTGTTGTCATTTTCATTTCCAGTCATTATATTTGTTTTCTTACTTCTGCGGCCATTCATAACCAAGCTGGGCTCACTAACAATTAACCGGCAAGCTCTTCTGTCCATATACTTACTGCTAGATAAGTATACTAGCATATACTTACCAGCTTCTTAAATGCTCGCACTTGGTCTTCCTATCTTGTTCTTGGTCTTCCTCTTGGTCTCAAACCCTCTGGTCTCTCTTGCCATACTTTTCTAATGACTGTGTTCTCCTTTCCTAAACTAACAAGGCCCAGCCATCTTAATCTTCTCTCTTGATTAGGGCAACCAAATCTGGTTCTTGATAAAAGTCCTTCAGCTTTATTTTTCTCCTGATTCTCCATTCTCCTCATTACTTTTTTTCTGGGATCCATAATACTGACCCATATACAAAAATTACTTTTCAGTAGTTTAATTAGGCTCTAGTATATCATGTCTGCTGATGCTATTCGGAGTTGTACTTCAGACTTCTGTACTATTGCTGGTAAAAGTAGTTCCAAGGTATTTCAAGCTCATCAACTTTTTAAAATTTATAATTCAAGACATCCAGTAGTTCTTGGTGTTCATAAGACCTTCTACTTATTTTCAAGTATTTTCTTCATTAACCATTAGTCCGACCTGTGCAGCAATCTCTCAGTGTAATCTCTCAGTGTCCTGAGGTCCTCCTGTTTCTCTGTTTAGTGCTTCCAAATATGATTTCTTTTAAAGTGCCTCACTCTGAATTCCAGATGTTTTTCGTTTTATTCGTTGTACACTACTGACAGTTGTATAATCTTAAAAATGTATTCTTCAATATAAATCTACAATTATTTGTAAAAAATTTACATTAAAAAAATGTTTTACATTATTAACAATATTTCTAAATAAATAAACCCTAAATTTTACACACACTGTAATTGGCCTCATTACTTCTTTACATCTACAATAAAACAAGAATTTTTTTTACGATTTGGAGGGCCAGGCTTCAAACCTGGTAAAGGCCTCTAAGCAAAAAAGCCTTACTGTGCACCCTCCTTTACAGGATTTCAAACTTCATCTAATCCAAAGTCTTAAGAGAACCTTGAGATTGCCTTGATGAGGTTTACCTATGTAACTTCTAAATCGCTGTCCAAGGTGAGAGCCCGCTTCCTAGCTAGGGCCGGGCAGTGAAAGAGAATGTGCAGTTTAAACTCCTCCTCACCACATTTCCTACACAAGAAAATGGGCGTTGGGAATCCCATCTTGTTCATGTGTGCCTGAAACGCCCAAACAACAAGAACAGGAATCATGATTTTATTCATGAGTAAAATGAGTTGAGAACATTATGTAATGTTGCCACCAGGTGCTTTTATCATGCAGTAAGTGATAAGATACGAAAGGGACAAGATAAAATTAACAAGATTAGAGCTTAGGCGATAGAATAAACCAGATTGGAGCTCAGGCAGACTAAATGGATGGCTTTGGTTGATCGGGTTGAACTGAACAAATGTTGGGCTAACTGACTCTTTTCAACAATTAATTGGCAATTTTATAGTCAGTGTCAGCTGCACTTCATTTCTTAATACACATTTACACAATATATATTGTAATAATATTAATATTTGGTTAACGTCAGGGTTTTTACGTGTTTACTACATTTAAATCCAACTATCCATTAAAAATAAGGGAGCTACTAAATTATTGAACTTCTAATCAAAACGTACTTTAAAATCACGGTTTTTGTCAAAATTTGAACACAGTTGAAATTTAAAATTGATTGGTTTACCACACTTATTATAACTAACAATTTAAGTTTGATTATAAAAATGGGGCTAGGTACGCTTAAAGAACTGAGGACAACCATAAGTCATGAATTTTAGTAAATAGCTGTAACAAGTGTTTAGCACCACAAACATTAGTTTTACGCGGTTTATTATTCAACTAAAAGCCGAACATTTAAAAATAATAAAGTATTTTGTTTAGTAAATTTAACAATAAAACAAAATAATGGTAATTGAACCTTATACAAATATTTTAATGTTAAAATAGTAATAATATATCCATCCACCTGTCAATTTAACTTTAGTTTAATTAAAAATTATTGTATGGTTTTTAAAATTCTGTTTAGCTAAATAATAAATCATTAACATATGTATTGTACAAAGGTATTGTAAGTACTGTAGCACGACAATAGGTTTTCTTATTAAGACAATTACAACATAAACACAAAAATTATTAATTATAGATTAGTTAATATTTGTGCAATGTTTTATCTGGTTATGGAATGTGTTGAATAGATTACTTCTATGTGTTAAAAAGACATAACAGTGGACAATATGGGGATATTTTGTAACAGCAAAAATTTTCTGGAAGAAATATAAAAAGAGAACTATCCGAGGTATATGAGAACATCTATTAGCTATATTTATAAATGTTATGATTTATAACTAAATTATTTCCTTTGCGATTTCTTTTCGAAATATTCTGTTTTATTAACATAGATTTAAAAATACTTTTAAAGTGCTAAAGTTGCAATTTCTGCTAATTAAATACAAGAATTACTGCATACAATGATTTCTTTAAGCTACATAAGAATATTCAATTCCTTTTAAAAAATGTCTGTTAAAAATATTAACGATCAGTAGAGTAATAATTTTGTTGTTGCCATATTGTCTTCAATCCCTATGTCAAGTTTGAAAGCATTCGGTCGACAAATAAAATTACAATATAATAAAAACTTGACGTGCGCCCATAGCGCACATCGGCAGTTTTAGCGGGACCGAGGCGCGTGCGCTCACGGCGCACGTCGGCATTTTTCGAACAAACTCTGACGTGCGCTCGCGGCGCACGTCGGCATTAAAGGGGTTAAGTTACGCCTACATATAGCATTATACAAAGACCATGATGAGTGAAATAGTGAGTCAGCAGCTATCAAATTCGTAGGTGTAGGTTAGTTAGTACAAAATATAATATATATATATATATATATATATATGTATGTATGTAAAAAAGCATAAAAATTGAAATAAAACTATATACAACAAATTCTTAAGGCAAATAATTTCCTCAAAATTACAAGAATTGATTAAAAACAATTAATTGTATAGTTAGTGCTACACAGAAAATAGTTTTATGAAGTACAACTTATACTAATACAACAAACGTATTGAAAATGAAGTAACGCCTCAATATTGCTGTGACAAGTGAAATAGTAAGTCAGCAGCCATCTAATTAGTTTGTATGTGTAGGTTAGTCGATTAAAAAATAATATAAAAATGCATTACAAATAAAAATGAATAACAACTGTACACAACAATTTCACAAGCTAACTAATTTACCAAAATTACACGAGGTGATTGAAAACAATTAATTACGTAGTTAGTTATTACGATACATGAACATAGCACTTTTACCCCCATGAGTATCTGTAAGATACACATTTAACTTTTACCTCCAGTCTATGAGAGCTGACAGATACTCGGTATATGACGATATTTTGCTTGGCCCAGACCTATCCAACAGTGTTTAAAATAACGCTAGCTGAGTATCTGAGAGTAACACAGGTATTAAAACAGACTCTTACATGAGTATCCTACAATTACTCATGGACTGTGTGGAATGCTTAGGCGTGTATTTAATGGATATAAATGGGATAAACAGAAAGTTAATGTAAAATGAGCCTAGGCTGGGTGGAAGTCTCTGCTATTATAGGCCTGGGGTGAAAGTGATGGTACAATATGTAAAAATATGGCAAAAATATTCAAAATGTGTTTTTTGTTGATGTTCCAAAAACTACTGAAAGTACCTTTTTATAATTTTTTAATAATCATCTGGTATGAGGTGTTCAGCTGATATAGGACATTTCACTTCGACCAAACTGTCTTCCCCAATCACACCATCAGGAGTTGCAGCGAGAAAAGGTATTTCTTTGTCGATAAAAAGGCCACATTCCCTGATGTCCATACTACCAGTATTTTGGAGCTCCTCCAAGGCAGAGCTTAATTTTGCCTACCGTAGCAAAGACCTGGGGTAACTATCTCTTCGCTCTATAGTTGTCTAGTTACGAATTTCTGGCAGCTGATGTGAGAAAGTCTTTCGCAGACTGCACCGAAGTTTGAAGCGGTTAAAAGGTTTTGTAAAAATGTTAATATTTGTTTTGAAAAGTAGACTTTTTACAGCGAAATCAAACTATCAACTGATAAAATTGGGGGTCTACTAATATATCGAATTGAAGCGTTTTCCAAAATCATAATTCTAGCTAAATTTTTTTTATTTTCAAAACGTTAAAGAGTTTACATGGTTAGCTATAAGCTTACTATACTTATATTCTACAATTAAAGAGTTTGATTTATAAACATAAGCATACGCTTAACTAAAAACTAAGTAAATTACGTTACAAAGCATGATTTTTGTAAATATTCCTAAAAGCTGTTAAATTGTGCTCTAAATATTTGTGAATTATGTAGGATTGTTGTTGAGTAAATCGTAATTTATATCCTAAAAGAATAAAATGTAATAGGCATATACTATTCCTGTAGATCATAATAGTATAAACAATTAGTATGTAAATTACAATGTGAGTACAGAACCTAGTTATTTTGAATGTAGAACAATGACATGACTAAGAAATTTAAGAGTTACTTCGTAATAGTTTCTCACTGTTTTAATTATTACATAAACATTTTTATCATTTGAATTGACAGGCTATAGGCTAACTAGACTACTGAAAATGTGTTGGTAATTACACATCATTCCTATATAAAATAATACGGTAGTGAATACCAGTAAATAATTGTATGATATTCAGTTCATGTGAAATTGTTGCCCAGATACAAAATAATTGTTTGTTTTGATTTCAAAATTTTTGTCAAATGAGATTCATTTTCTTGAACACCATAAAAATAAATAACAAAACATAACATAAAATCGAATTCACACACTCACATCTAAAACAAACCTATAGGCCTACTAATTAAAACATTAAAAACAAATGAATATTTTATTACAACTAACTATGTGAACAAAAATAAACCCGGCAGACTGCTTAATATTTCGGTTGATTCTATTTTTAAATAATTAATTATCAATGATCTCAATAAATCAACTGAGTTGTACTGTAAATTGTTTTAAGAACGCTTTGGTTTAACTCCGAATAAATCAAAATGGTTCCTCATCCTACCATAACCACACAATACGAAGGCATATTTGTTAGCTATTTCCAGGACTAATAAGTTATCAATCAATTTATTCATAAAACTATGACGAAAAAGGAAGGGATGTTTGTAGGAATGCGATGCAAAACAGTGCTGCACGGTGTTATATCGATACATCGATGGGAGTGGTACGAAGTTCCCACACACTACCTCGCCTCATGACTTTCAAAGTTCTCAAAAGGATTGCCAGTTACCTTCTTAGATAAGTACAAATAAATGACCTAGCATTTTTCTACCACAACATTAATGAACTGTAATAAACTAATAGTTGCGATTTAACATCACTGTTTTTATATTTATAAAATAAAATAAAGGTGAATGAATTCAGATTGTAACTTAGAATCACTTATTGCTTTGAACAAGCCGGACTTATTGAATTAATGAATTTAATAAGTAAGTCGACTAACTCTAATTAAAAGAAAAGCAGTCTGTAAAGTGAAACTCCCATCAGTCGTAGGTCTACATTGCATCCATCGATGTTAAATTGAATGAAGAAAGATTATTATGAATGAAGTAGTAAAATTCATCAGTGACTAAGAAGTTCGGGTTTTCGCCACTTGGATCTCATGAATCACCGCATTTTTTAGCAATAAATTACCATGCAGGCATTTGCGTGATCCCATATTGCGACTAAACCTTTGAAGATATCGATCTAAAAGAAACACTAAATTGAAACAAGATAAATTTCTGACTAGAATCGCTTTTTAACATTTCGATAACAGTTCTAGTTTTATTTTAGCACTAATTTGAATATTTTAAAAAGCGATTCTGGTCAAAAAATATTTGACTATCTTTCAATAGATATTTCATTTATAGTTTTACGACAGTAAATAAAGGCAGTATCTTGGATTATGCAAAGCAGTTTTTACGCTATTCAGCGCGGGGGTTTAGAGCCCTCTTAACTGCTTTTAAAGTTTGAGATATCTTTAGAGGTACAATAAAAGCACATATATGATAAAAAGATTCCACTAATACATGATATGCTGTTTTTGCAGATTCTGAAATAAAGTTCCTTGCTAAAAAACTCGATTACGTCATAAATCCTAGAAAAATAAATGAAAATAATGGCTTAAAAATGAAAACTGTGCTTCTTAAAAAAAATGTGTTCCTGCAATATCATATTTTGGTATAAATACAATTCAAGTGAACGTAACAACAACAATTTCTTTCATTATAAATACAAAGTTTTGCTTTTTGCATTTTTACTGTAATACAAAATTGAACAAATTGTGTTGGCTATTTACAGTGCCAGTAGTGATGGTACGGTGAAGGTGTGGAGTATAAAGTCAACAGAATGCACAAATACATTCAAATCCCTCGGAGCAGCAGACATAGCAGTGAACAGCATCCATCTCCTGCCCAAGAACCAGGAGCACTTTGTGGTTTGTAACCGCACCAACACTGTGGTCATCATGAACATGCAAGGACAAGTAAGAGTCTTACCTAACTAAACGGCTATTTATTATATCTCTGTTCATAGGACTCATCAAACCCTTGCTATATGTTCAACACTGTTTGTTTACTTTATTAATGCAAATAGTTTTATGTTTGTGGAAGTCTCAGTTTAAAAATATTAATAACTGCCGTGCCTTGCTAAGGGATTAACACATGAACAGTAATGTTTTAGTTTATTTTAAATGTTACATTTCAGTAAGCATTACTTAACCTACTCATTCTTACTGTTCATTTTAAAAAGTATATAATTGTTAAAAATAACACAATTTAAAACCAATAAAAACTTCATTAGTGAGGCCTTTCGATAGCAAGGCTATCATCGTCAGACACATCACAAGTAATAAATATACAAAAAGTAAATAAAAATAAGGAAATAAAAAAGTAAAAAAAACTCACTAATAAAGTTTTTTTTGTTTTAAATTGTGATATTTTTAACAATTATATACAAAAAACCAATACAGCTCCATCTTCAACATAGAATTTTAAAAAGTGTTCATTTTATTTGTTTTTATCTAACAGCTGATGGTGTCAAATAAATTAAGTAAGCTCCACTTTACTTATCATTGAAACTTTAAAGGCCACTGGGGTGGAGCCCTTGAGTTGGGAGTGAATGAAATCATGCCAGAAACCTTCCTATCATCTCTACAACTTCCCAATGTTTCATGACGTACCGATGAGTGGTTTAGTAATGTATAAATGACAAACACACATACATTTTTTTTATATGTATAGATGAATTGTACAAGTGTTGGACAAAGTAATAGGAGAATGAACAGAGGGCTAAAAGCCCATTTTACATTTTTCTTTGTTTATTTTTCAATATTGTTTTAAAACAGAAATTTGCATCATTGATTCTTAATTTTGTAAAGTTCAGAAGAACTAAGAACAGAATCATAAGACAATTTTATCTTTGCAAAAATCTACATTTCAATTTATGGCTTGAAAGAAAATTATGCTTTCATCCTTTCCTTCTCTTATAGTTTGTTGCTGATGTATCGTTGCCATCTACGTAATAAATCAAACACATGTGGTTGTATTGTATAACAGCAAAATTTGGTAATGGTTGAGGACTTGTTCTAAAGTCATTTTGTGTAGATTTAGAACAAGTAAAATAAACTATTTAGTAATCATCTTATTTCCTGACAATGTTTAATCTCAAGGATGGCCAATTATGTACCAAATTAATGTCCAAACCTTTGATGAGGGATAATATCTAATAAAATGTTCAAGTATGATTATGCTTATATTTTCAAATTTATATTATTTAGTTTAAACAAAAAATAAAATCAAACAAAATTATGGCATTAGCAAAGGCAAATACCAGTGTACAGTGTTTAAAAGTCCAAATTCAAAACGTAGACAAAAATAAGATATTTTATTTGATTCAATTTTATTTTTATGTTGACACAAAAGAATGCATATATAAACAAAGTAAACTTTTATTTTGCTATAAACATCCTGATAAGTATGAGATAAGAGTGTCATGCACTGTCAGTCAGTAGAACATGTTTACCAAGACATGTTTTATTTAAGTATCTAACAAAATTATTAGATGTTGGTTTGTTTTGTATTTTTTTTTTATTTGTATGTGTATTTATTGCTGTATATTTTACAGCTTAACCCTTAAAGTGCTGAGTAATTGTTTGTAATTTTTCTATTAATGCTAGTTTTTTTATTTATATAATTTTTGTTTTTCTAAAGTTATATTTTTTTCCTTTTTAACCCTTTCGCTTCCGACGTCCGTTATATCGGACGTCATGGTTTTTTCGAAAACTTCCAACGTCCGATATATCGGACGTCCGCGGAAATTTTTTTTTTCAGTTACTTAAATTTGTCCGATTATCATGAAACTATAGCAACGTATGCATAAACATACAGGTTACACTAGAAATTAGGTTTTATCGTCTTTGGAATAATAACTTTAATTTTACGCATCTTTGAATTTGAACGTCTGTGACTTACAACTTGAGTTGTTGTTCTGAATCAGTAGTTTACTGCTAACCTTTAGCATATGTGTCCGTTTGATGTTAGCTGTGTTTTATTTATTTCATAATTAGTATTTGCTTCTTTATAGTTTGTTTAGTGTTTATATCGAAGTGTAAATATGAGTAACGGTAGACGAAAACGAGAACAATCGCCCATTAGCGTTGAAATTGGGCAAAAATTCCAAACAACAAGTTCAAAAAAAATTCTACAACAGACATTTTTAAATGTAAGACCATAAAAATTTGTAAGCATGTTAGCAACAAGATTATCTTTAAAATGTATATCTTGAAAATGTTCTAAGATTTTTTTTGTGCACTGTAGGTTAGTTCAAACTACAAAAATAAAAAAAATTAAAAATTAATTATACATGTATATACATATAAATAAACATTTTTTAACTAATAAATATTACTTTATCAATTACATTTATAGAGAATTTAATGACAAAAAAACAAAACAAAAATCATTCAATTCCATTCATAAATAAAAAATATATAGCATATTTCTTAAAACAATGCATTTTCACCAAAAAGGACCTTGGAAGTCTTCGCAAATACCACATAACGGACGTCGGAAGCGAAAGGGTTAACCAGTATATTGCAAGGTTGAAAGATAAATATAACTATGAGATACATTTTTTACATTTTTATTCATCAAAATCTAAATCGTCCGGGTTAGTCATTGTGAAAATATTTACAATCCTACTGAATACAACTAGACTATGTAATAATCAAATAAAATTATTTATAACTTAAATAAATGAAACTGGAAAATATATAAGATAAAGGGCAAATTAAAAAAGTTGTTTACTCAAATAAGGTTAGTAATAACGTTTTGAACAAACAACAGGCAACTGAGCTCTGAGCAGCGTGTCGTCTGTCTTCACGTTCCGTATATATACACATCGAGCGCTAGCGGTAACTTCAAAAATGGCAGTAATTAGTAAAAACGTCATATTTATTACAATTGTTGCCTAGTAACCAGTTTATATGATTCATAACCAAATAACAACCTAAAAATAGTGTTGACTTTGAACCGTAGAGCTCGCTGCTGTGTAATTAATTTAATCTAAGTTTATAAATATCGACTAGCATAAATATACAGATACCGTGTTGTGAGCAATTGTACACATGCACATATATTTGGATTCCGCATTTTAAGGGTTAATGGATGATGTGAATTTTGTTTTGATGACTAACATCTGTTTTACAGATTGTCCGTTCATTTTCAAGTGGTAAGCGAGAAGGTGGTGATTTTACCTGCTGTATTCTATCACCTCGTGGGGAGTGGATCTACTGTGTTGGAGAGGATATGGTGCTTTACTGTTTTTCTATTTCTTCAGGAAAACTAGAAAGGACACTTAATGTGAGTGTGATGAGGCTGTATTGTTCTTGCTTAAGTAATGGTAGTCATATTGGGCTCGTGAATATCTGGATCAATTGGTGGCTAACCAATCTGATTAACTTTAATTCCATACATGACGGAGTTCAAGGTTAAGTAGCCCATGCAAGTTTGGTAACCCATCAAATATCAACAATAGCCAAGTTATGCGAATTAGATGCTGATTACGTTTATATAATTAACTTATATTATAATCAAAATTTTATTATTATATGAATTCTACAAATAAAATTGATAAACTAAAGCTAAAATTAGGCTACACAGCATTTACTATTCATTCAGCTGGGTCACTGACTATGAGTACTGTTAATTGACAAGATTACTGCAGGTGGAAAAACATGGTGTGTAGGAAAAAATATTTCTGATGTTGCACTACGTTTCCAGCAACATTCTATAAATACAAAAAGAGGCA
>JAQJVL010010055.1:0-13771 GCA_035578905.1 Stictocephala bisonia | reverse complement strand
CAAAATGCTAAAACACTGCAGTAAGCCACCGATTCGACCCTTGGTAAAAATTATAAACTTATCCCATGCTCAAGGACACTTCCCATCAGCCCTCAAATGGAGTACGGTGTACCCCAAACTCAAAAATGGAAGCCACACAGATGCTACCAATTACAGGCCCATATCCTTAATTCCGAATTTTTCCAAAGTCATCGAAAAGGTGGTTTTGAAAAGATTAATGGACCATTGCGAACTACAAAATCTTATAACAGGCAATCATCACGGTTTCATTATAGGAAGATCCACAACTTCAGCCATTACTAAACTAATAGAATCATTGATAACCTGGAAGGGAAAAACTTTGTAACTGGCATCATGTTGGACTTTAGTAAGGCATTTGTCTGCTTAGGCCACGAGTTGATCCTTTACAAACGAACAACTTGGTATTAAAGGGAACGCTAAAGAGTAGTTTAAGAGTTACCTGAGGGACAGAAGCCAAACTGTTGAAATCCAATATACACAAAAAAACCTCCTACAAACAATAATATCAGAGCCTCTGCCTGTCACCAGAGACGTACCTCAGGGCTCAGTACTGGGACCAGCTCTCGTCATTCTTCTGACAAACGACATGCCACAATGCCTAGGCACGCACTGTGTCCCTCTGATACATGCCGACGACACAACGCTCTTAGTGTCTGAATCATCACCAAACAACTACCTTTTGAATGAAGGCAAGAATATGTCCCAACACTGGCTGATGTGTCAATGGAAAATCAGACCAAGTTTCTTGGAATGACTATTGACAGCAACTTATCCTTGAACAACCACATTGACAGGCTCTCCAAAAAGCTCAATTCATGCTTATACATCTTAAAAAGAGTTAAGCATGCCAGTGATAACATGACTACAATAATTGCCTACCACATGTTGTTTGAATCTCACCTAACATACGGCCTTGCAGTTTGGGGTGGCACAACTGCAGGAAACCTGAATATAATCCTAACTCTACATAAAAATAGCAGTTAGAATCTTGTCTAGCAGTTAGGTCCAAGAGAAAGCTGCAGAAACGCATTTCCTTAGCAAGGGTATCATAACGATAATGGGTCTGTAAATCAGAGAAGTCATAGTTCGTGTTGACAAGCAGCAACTACAACGAGGATACGATATCCATACACACAACACCTGCTGGGCATCAGATTTTCACCTGATGCCCAGCAGGTGTTGAAAGTGGAAGGATTGGTGGTTATGTTTCAATAAACAGTGCTCTTTAATTTATAGTGATAAAATAGGGGTTTCAAAAAGATATGTTAACTATTCCAAGTGTAATTGTATTTTAATATTTAAAGTGAAGTGCTATCTTCCAGTTGTACAGATAAGTACTATTTTACTTTCAGCAGACAGTGATTTAAATGGAAAATTTGTGTACTTACTAAGTTTTCTGCTATACAGCACATGTTTTGAAGCATGCTTAATATTTAATAGTTTCAATTGCACGAACACCTGACTTGTTGTCTACTGGATTTGTTTTTGTTGAGGAATGTTTTACTCATGTTCTGTTATAACAATTCGACAATAAGATTAAAAAGAAGTTTAAGTAAAGTGTAGCAAGTGTCTTGACTAGTTCTGTCATTTCCTGCAGAAGTCTGCTGCCCCCACCACTTCATAACTGACAGTAGAATGTTTATTCATGTGTTGGCAGTCATCAGCTGTTGTTTACATTTCCTGTCAACTATATTGATCAGCTGTTTGAGTGCAGCAATAAGATTATAATATTGTTGAAGGTTGATTTTGATATTATAGAGCTTTGATAATTATTACAATTATTGTTATAATTAAATATAGAAGTAATAATTGAATATTACTATCATAAGAAGAAGGTGAACTGATATATCAGCTGTTTCATATGACATTGCTTTTGCTACAGACCTATATTAAAGGATTCAATAATTAATTGCATTATTATCTAAATATTAAGATCATATTTTTACATTATTAAATAAATTATAGTAACAGCAATAACAATGATTCCAACTTCTGGCAGTAAATATAATTCTAGCCCCAACATTAAAACTAGATCTTATAATAAATCAAAGCCTTTATTAAAATGCAGTAAATTGACGACAAACAAAGTCTCTCCTTGTTTAAATAAATCTATTGTAAATAATAAAGTGACAAACTCCACTAATAGTGAAGTGAAAACACCTGACAATGCAGCTGATAAATCCATCCAAAAGCAAAAAATAAATTCAGCTACTTACAACTCTGTGGCAGTGGGTACTGAAGGGAAAATACATTTTGTCACATCACTACTGCATAATGAATGGCTATCTGATGACTCAATTCAAATCTATTTTGATATAATAAACAATAAATTATTGAAGAAATTCCCGATTTCAATAGTAATCAATAGTAAATCCAGTAATTGTACAAGCGGCCAAATGCCTAATTGACATTGACTATATAGTGCAGCCTTTGGGCCTCGACAATCAAGATTTTATTTTCCTTCCTATCAATGATTCAGATAGCATGAAGCTCGAAACTGGTGGCAGTCACTGGAGTTTGCTGGTCTTCATTAAGGCTCAGCATTCCTTTTATTATTTCGACTCCATTGACAATTACAACCTATTGCATGCTCAAAATGTAGCAAATAAACTAAAAAAATATATTGATCCACAGTCTACCACTGACATTGAGGTGATCCCTCAATATACACCTCAGCAAACTAATTCATTTGACTGCGGTGTATATATGATTATGATAGTGGAAATTATCATATCTAAAGCCTTAAAGGTTAATTTGAAAATTAAGGATATGAACCACTTTCTTACACTGCCAGATTGGGGTGAGTTGGAGGTATGGACAAAGCGAGCACAGCTGGCATCGATAGTGCTTAATTCTGAAACACGTTGCAGCCAAATAGATGACATTGTAACTATGTTGGTTACATCGGCAGCAAATTCAAACTATCAAGTCAATGAAAAGGAACCTAGTGAAAGCGACACAGATTTACGGAACAAAATAAACAATTTGGAGGGAAAAATTCAATCATACAAAGAAACATTGTCTGAGCAAAATACTGAGCTTCTAAGTTTAAAAAATGCTTCAACTAATCAGTATAATGCAAAGGGGAACATTAAAACACTCTCTAAATGGTCAAACAAGCTGAATAAAAAACCAAAATCACTTACACCAGATAAAAACGTGAAAGCATCTAAATTATTCCCTAAATTATCCTTGTCGTGTGATAGCCAGGGTCGTGGACTAGCTTTGGAGCTTGGGCTTATTAGTGATAAATACACACTTTTTAACTATGTCCAGCCCGGTGCCCCAATGGAAGCTGTAATGTCTTCCATCACAGATTCTGGGAAGCTACAGGGATATACAAAAAAGGACTACATTGTAGTAATAGGAGGCTCAAATAATATACACAGTAACACTTCGGTTAAAAACCCTTTCTTTCTGAGTCAACTGTCGAGCTATCTGGAGAAACAACTTGTCTTATTTTCACACACTAACCTGATCCTGGCTACAGTACCATATAGATACGATTTAAGACAAGAGAGTGATGAAAATAAAACTATACAAGAATTGAACTATATAATTAGAAACCTGGCCTATAAGTACGATCACGTCTTTCTTCTCGACTTGTATCTGCTGCAAAGTTGCCATCATACTCGGCATGGCATGCATATTGGCAAACGCGGGAAGAAGTTTGTCTCCAGAGAAATTATAAAGATTATATCAAAAAGTAACTATCAACTGAATACCACCATTACAAATTCTTGCAAAACCAAAACAGATGCAGTAACTGCGTTTCAACATGTCCTTTTGGAAGCTTGTCGTCGGAACACCATGAATGATTTTGTTGGGGATAGAACTTCCTCAGAACTGACTTCAGCAAGGAAATCGATAGAGACTGTCACATCATGTCTGAAATCGCCTGGAGCTACCGTTTCTTCTCCAAAGTTGGTCTCTTCTCCCTGGAAGGGTTGGCCTACACCAGTCCATGCTGCTACACCAATGGAAGAAAGAACTTCAAAAAGAGAAAATACAATTGCCATCTCTCCAACTAACACCGACCACAGTTCTTCTGACAGTTGTCAAGACTTTCAGTCTGGATTTTTCTCAAATAACAAATGGGACAGTCATATCTTGGAACAAGAATTGCCGTCAGAAAATAAAAAGGGAACATACCAGACTAGCCACCAGAAGTCTCCATGCTACAATGGCTGGGCGTCACCCTCACTACAGGAAGCCAAGGACAGACTAAGAAGATACCAAAACATTAATCTAGTGGGAATGCTACCAGAAGAAACAGCTGAACCGACAACACCTCTCAAGTCAGTGTCCTGTGGTGGTGTAAAAAATTATGGGCAATATAGTGAAAGTGATAAAAGTGCTCCTGTTTTAGTGTTAAACTAGATTACGATGACAACGAATTTGTATCTGCAACATGTAATAGTACTAGCAGCTTTTGTTACCAAATTGCTGATATGCCTAATCCCTGTAACAGTTCTTCTGGGGTTAACCAGACCGCTGTTTCAATTTCTCCAATTTCAATTTCTTCTTCTAATGTAAAAATACAAGGGAACTCATCAAATTTGAATACTAATAACTTACAGCTCAAACATAAATTTGGTGTTTTCTCTACGCCTCATAATAAAGTCAAATTCAATAAATGCGATACAATAAAAGTTAAAAAAATCTCTATAATACATCAAAATATCCAACATTTACCATCTAGACTAGATAGTCTAAGTATAACCTTGGAAGAACTGGATCCGGACATTCTGGCATTAACTGAACATAAAATCTCCAAATATGAAATAGAAAGGGTGAATATAGGCAATTATAAAGTGTGTTCATATTTTGCCAGAGAAAATTCAGGTGGCGGGGGTGTATTGATTCTAGCAAAAACAAATTTTGAGGCCAAGGAATATATTTTACCCCAATGCAATTTACTATTGCAAGAAAAGGTTTTTGAGTTTTGTATGGTAAAATTTAAGTGTAATAGTTACTCCCTCATACTTGTAGGTTTTTATAGATCACCCAAAAAACGCTTTGAAAGATTATTTTTTGAAAAACTAGAAATATTATTAAGCTTGCTGTCAAAAACTCATAACAAATTGATAATAGTTGGAGATTTTAATATAAATGTACTAAATAAGGTATCATCTTCTTTTTTAAATTTTGTAAATGTTCTTACAGCTTTTGATGTAAAATACCTGGTGGACTTCCCTACAAGAATCACTGCGACCACAATTTCAGCAATAGACAACTGTCTAAGTAACATGAACAACTTGACAGTAATAGGTGTAATAACAGAACTATCAGATCATGACGCTCAATTAGTTGAAATAATCCACGAAACTTCAAAATCAAAAAATGTTCAAAAATGTAAACAAACAATTAGAAGATTTACCGAATCCAATAAACAAACTTTCCAGATACAAATAGCTAGTGAGTCTTGGATGGAGGTATACCAGGCTACAGTAGAAACTAAGTACAATGTATTTTTAAATATTTTTCTTTACTATTTTAATTCTAATTTTCCAAAATTACTGTCAAAATTCAATAATAGCAATACAATTGAATGGATAAATCAGGAGATACTCGATAGCAGAGAGGAAATTGTACAGTTAAGTAGATTGTTTAGGGAGACCAAAAAAGAAAGTATTAAGACTATTCTAAAACAAAAGAAAAAGGAAATTAAAATAAAAACTAATGAAGCAAAAAAACAATATTATGACTCAAAGATAGAAAAGTCTGAAAATTGTGTAAAAGCCACATGGGGAATAATTAACAAGGAAGTTGGGAGGCAGTCAAAGAGCATAACAAACTTTCAAATAATGCACAACAGCAAAATAATAAGCAGCCCTGACGCTATTTCTGAGGTTTTCAATAGTTTTTTCTCTAATGTGGTAAACGATAGTGTAATTCCAAAATTATTAAACTCAGTATCAAATCGAGTCCCTGAAATTAAGGAAAACATTTGTAAAGAAGCCATATTTAAATTCACTCAAATAACTGATGAGATTGTTTTAAAAACTATCAACTCATTTAAAAATAAAAACTCAACCGGTTTCGATGAAATCCCGATTAGTCTGATTAAACGTGTAAAAGACTTTATGTTAAAACCACTTACTCATGTAATTAATTCCTCTTTAATAACCGGTAGCTTTCCCAAAAAGCTAAAAATAGCAAAAGTCGTGCCTATTTTCAAAAAAGGGAAGGCAGATGATGTATCAAGTTACAGGCCGGTATCAATACTGCCAGTTTTTTCAAAGATATTTGAAAGAATCGTCTATAATCAATTGGTACACTATCTTGAAGAAAATCAATTATTAGATGAACAACAACACGGATTCAGAATCGGCCGATCAACAGTTACAACTGGGGTTAAATTTATCCAAAAAATAATTGACGCAATAGATAATAAAGAGAGTGCTATAGGGGTTTTCCTAGACATCTCAAAAGCATTTGACAGTGTCTCACATGAACGTTTGCTTGATATTTTATACAGACTCGGTATTAAAGGTAAAGAACTGCAGTGGTTTAAATCATACTTGACAGATCGTCATCAGTTTGTCGAGATAAAACACCATAACAATAATTATATCCAAATCCATAGATCAAGCCTTAGCAAAATTGATTATGGAGTTCCACAGGGATCCATCTTAGGACCACTGCTATTTGTTTGCTATTTGACTGGATTGCCTTACCTAAATGGGGAAAATACAATTGACATGGTGCTTTATGCGGATGATGCAAACATAGTTTTCACAGGAAAAAATCAATTGGAAATTGAGACAAAGCCTCAGTTGAGTTAGCACACATTAAACAATTTTTGAATAACAGTAACTTATTGCTTAATACTGAGAAAACAAACTTTATCTCATTTCAGACTATACAAAACAGAAACCCACTAAATCCTCACATATTAATAGATGATTATACTATTGATCAATTAACGGATACTAAATTTTTAGGCTTGGTGATTGATAAAAATTTGTCTTGGAATGATCATGTGAAATTTGTTGTAAAAAAGCTATCATCTGGCCTTTACGCACTGAGAAGAATGAAAAATTACTGCAATCTAAAAACACTGAGGACAATTTATTTTTCATTGTTTCAATCCCACATTTCTTACGGCATAAGTATATATGGTGGGACGTCAAAAAAGAACTTAGACGAAATTTTAGTAATGCAAAAGAAAGCTATAAGGATCATGCTTGGTCTTTATTTTAATGATTCAGTAAAAAACTGTTTTAAAGAATTAGGAATATTGACAGTATACGATTTGTACATTCTGGAAACCCTGAAATATTGTAAACAAAACAATATTCTTACAGAAAATACGAAAAATCACAAATATAACACTAGAAAGCATACAACCACTGAAAGACATAATTTGGAATTTTACAAGAAAAAAACCTCATACTCAGGATTACAATTTTTTCGGTTTATTCCTTTAAATATCGCTAGGGAGAATAGTAATGATAAGTTCATATCAAAACTAAAATCACATTTGCTACAAATATCTTGCTACTCAACTGAGGAATTTTTTGAATTTAAAGATGTTTATGACAAGAAATAGTTTTATGTATGTATATATGTGTATATATATGTATATATGTTATATGTATGTTTATTAATTAGAACCACCATGTCAACTGTGTATTGCTAGCTGACTTTAAGAAGTAATCACTTTAAAGTTTGAGTTTGACTTGAAGTAGACTAATGAGTTTTATTGTACTTTTTTGTACTAATACTTGACACAATTCATTACAATAATTGTAATTGTAAACAATGAATAAAGAATGTTTGACTTTGACTTTGACCTACCACTTCATCACTCTATAGTGTTTGAGAAGAAACCATTACTCAGGCAGGAAACTCTTCAACCTTCTACCTGAAGATATAAAAATGCTACCAGGAAAGAGTCTGAAGACTGCACTGACCAAATGGCTCTCTAGCCGACTATTCTACGCTCAGGAAGAGTTTCTGAACTGAAGAAGAGAAGAACAAAACACTTAATAAGAACTACTAATCTATAACTATGTATATTTGACGCCACTGCATTTCTCAATGATTTATAAATAAAGAGTTTGTCTAATGTTATAATAACCGACAATAAAAAGCTCATTTAATTTTGTAAAGCCCCAGTTCCATTACTGCAACATGTAGTGTTGGGGACAAAACATGTGCAATGACTTGTGCCACAAAGAAAGAAAGAAAGATTGTAGGGCTGTCTGTATCATGAATAGGAGCATTAGTCAAAAGCTTGTCTGTAACATGAGTTGGATGTGGTTGTCAGGGATGAATAAGCAGGCCTAGCTGATTCCGAGTTCATGATCAAACACTGCTTTTGGTGTTACATTGTTAGTATTATCACTGTACGTGTATGGGTGGGCGGGTGGGTCAATATCACTGTAGGTGTATGGGTGGGCGGGTGGGGCAATATCACTGTAGGTGTATGGGTGGGCGGGTGGGGCAATATCACTGTACGTGTATGGGTGGGCGGGTGGGTCAATATCACTGTACGTGTATGGGTGGGCGGGTGTACAATATTAACATATTGAATAGATATGAATATGTCAATTTATGTAAAACTTCTTCATAAACAGTGCTATATCATATTTAGTAGAGTAACTTTCACGATACTATAATTGTTAAATAAAATTCTGTCCTTGCCATTTTTTTGTCACTAACGTGAAAGACATTGTGGGTGTTTTTTTTTTTTTTTATTTGAAGGATGCACAAGGGAAGATTAACTATCAAGAAGTTTTGATAAAATACATTAGAGTTAAAATTAAGTTTAAAATGTATTGGAAACATATACAGCCACATTTAGGTCTTTTACAAGCAAAAGTTAGAACAGTCGTTTGGTATTGATCTAGTCAACTACGATTTTACAGGTAGATACTGTACTGATATTACTATTTGAGTTGATGAGAAATTGATGCATCAGTCATTGTGCAAGTGAGATGCCGCTCCGGACTCCGGAGTTGTGATAACATGAGCTTGAAATATATTGTAACTTAGAACCTTATTAGTCTAGAAAAGCTTCGTAAACTGCTTTTAACAGTCACATTTAGCCATTTATAAATACCATTACAGAATTTCCAAATTAGTTTTCCTATATAGTCACAACAGGACTAGACCATGTACATGCCCATAAATCAATTGAAATCAATTTAAACCATAGAGCGAAGCTTTTCTATCAAACATTTATGTTTCTCATCATGGTTTCATAATACAATCTGACATAGCAAATGCATTGTCTGCCACGATGACTAGGGGCATGTTCACATCTCTCACGGGTAAAGTTTGTTTAGAGGGTATTTACAGGTTAAATTTGGAGCACTAGGCCTAGGATTTCAATACTTGATACTTACTTGATACTTGATACTTGTAGTCTTCATCAGTGACTGGCGAAAACCAGCATAGATGGCGTCAGAAGGGCCTTTGTCACACAATCAATCTTGCGGCCTCTTTTAAAAATTCTTCTTGTGTGTAAAATGGATTGCTTATAAGCCATTGCTGAAGGGTCACTTTGAACTTCTTATCATTTACGCCTCGTACTGAGGGGTGAAGAGAATTGAAAAATCTGAGTCCAGTTGACGGAAAACAGTTTTTAACTTTAGATAGTCTGCTGAAAGGGATGTCCAGGTCGGTTGCATGTCGGGTATTGTGATTATGCAAATCAGATCTGAGATTTAAATTACTGAAATTTTGTTTGATTTTGATTAATGATTTGAAAATGTAAAGATTGGTTACTGTCATGATTTTCCAATTTGTGAATAGTGGCTTACAATGGTCCTTGGGTCCAGCTCTTGAGATAATACGGATTATTTTCTTCTGTATAACCTGAAGTCTTGGGACAGAACTTGCATGGCCCCACAAGAGCGTTCCGTATTCAAGGTGTGAATTTACAAATGCATAATATGCAGATCTTAGGTAGGTTGTGGGGACACACCACACTAGCCTGCTTAAAAGGAAACTCACTCTTGAGAGCTTTGTACAAATGGACTGTACATGGGCTTCCCAAGTAAGCTTATGATCTAGGTTAAATCCCAAAAGTTTGACAGCTTCATTTTCCGTAGTGTCATGGTTTCTGAGGCTAAAAGTTATTTTCTGTGTCTTTGCTTCATTCAATGCAAGCTTATTTGATGCAAACCAGTTACTGGCCCTCTCCCAGGACTCTTCACCCAGGGCTTGTAATTCGGCTGCGTTAGAGTGCTTAGAAGCTAAAGTGGTGTCATCTGCAAATAAGATGGTGGTGCATGTCATATAAGACGCTAAGTCATTCATTAAAACGATAAACAGAAACGGCCCCAGGATTGATCCTTGAGGCACGCCATATACAATTTCACTTGATGCAGAAGTTTCACCATTAACTGCTACAATCTGTTTTCTGTCTTGGAAGTAGGCCTTTATCATATCCAGGGCAGGCCCTCGAACGCCATACAGTTTGAGCTTATCAAGGAGTAGGCCATGGTTGACGCTGTCAAAAGCCTTTGATATGTCACAAAGGATGGTCAATACCGCCTCTTTATTTTCAAAAGATTTATAAATCAGGTCCGTCAGGCGGGCCACTGCTTGTTCAGTGGAGCGTCCTTTAATAAAACCGAACTGAGAGTCAGTCAGTAATCTATAGAGGTTAAAATGATCTAACAGCTGCCGAAGCATAACAGCTTCAAAAATCTTTGAAAGAACAGGTAAAACTGAGATGGGCCTATAACTTTTTACAACTGAGAAGCCTCCCTTCTTATAAATAGGTGTAACTTTGGCAACTTTTAAACAATCCGGAAAGACTCCTTTTGCCAGACAGGCGTTCAGAAGTGCAGTCACAGGAACAGAGATTTCCTCAAAAATGAATTTTAGTAATTTAGTCGACATACCATAAAAGTCCAGGCTGGTCGATTCTTTGAAGCTTTTGACGATCCTGGTAAGTTGCTCAGGCGAAGTCGCAGTCCAGTTGAATTCCTCAACAGGAGTTCTTATTTGTGTTTGGGCCAAGATGTCCAGTGCGTCTTCACAGTGGGTTGGCAGATTTTCAACCACCTCTGCAACAGACTCGAGGAAATAAGAATTAAATTCATCGGGTGCATTTTGTATATTCTTAGTTTTAGGGTTTGGTTTCAGGTTATTTATGACTGACCATGCAGCCTTGCATTTGTTTGAAGAGGACTCGATATAGTTCGAATAGGCTTCCTTTTTAGCCTCTCGTATCTTCACTCTGTAAATTTTTTTTAATTTATTGTGTTGATGGTGGAAAAAATCCGAATTGAATGAACCCTTGGAAAGGTCATGATACAAGAGCAGCATGGTTTTAATATTTGCCAGTTCGGTTGTGTACCAATGTCCAAGGAGTTTTCTATTTTTTGACGTTGTTTTACTACTAATTTTTTTATAAGAGACTGGAAAGCACTTGTCAAAGATCTCTGTAAATTCATTAAAAAAAGAGACAAAAGCTAAGTCAGGAGATGTATCCTTTATTACTGGGATACTAGTATCTTCCCAGTGAATCTTAGAAAGCATAAGCTTGAATAAACCCAGCTGTTTGTCAGAAATGTCTCTAATGCGACGGTAGGAGGTCGTTGTATTCAGAATTTCTGGAGACTGAATCAAACTCAAAATGACTGCATCATGGTCCGCCACCCCAGCCGTTACAAGACTATTATACATATTTTGTGATAAGTCTGTCATTATATTTAATAGGCACGCCTTACCTCTAGTCGGTTCCAGGACAGTAGGGTAAAGATTTACTGATCTTAGAATATCTAGAAACATTCTAGATTTTTGGTCGTCTATGAGTATATTAACATTATGATCACCACATAGAATCATGTTTTTCCCATATCGTGATAAGTAGGATAGGCTATTTTCGAGCTGGCTAAGTGATCTCACAATATCTTCCTGCAGCTCAGAAGGAGCACGGTAGAATGATATTATTATAATATCTAGATCCAGTAACTGAACTGCCACCAACTCACAGTATTTTTCAATACAGAAGGACTGCATATCCAACGTTTTGAATTTTAAATTGCTTTTTAGGAAAATGGAGACTCCACCATGGCTAAATTGTGACCTGCAGTAAGCTGTAACACAGTTGAAGTCCAAAAGTTGATTGAAAACACCAGAAGCGAAACCTTCTTCAGTTAACCAGTGTTCACATAAACACAAAACATCCAATGAATATTCTTGAATGAATATATCTAGAGTGTTCATTTTATTGGATATATTTTGAACATTCTGAAGTCCTATTTTAATTATATTTCTTTGGGACTGTAAGGTTTTGCCATTTAGGTTATCACTATGCTTTATAGGGTAGGTTACATCTGCTTTGAGCCTACCTTCCTTGACCGGTGGAATAAAAAACGCTTAACAACGGCGTGCTTAGGCCACTTGGAGCCATCCATTAGGTCGTCTTTATTTTCAAAATCAGTAGAGAGCCTGAAGCTGCTGTTTGGTCCCTTGGATTCAAGTTTTTCAACTGTTACTTCCATATTTGGAAAGACGTCTCTCACATAGTTTTCAACAGCTTCGGTTGTAGTATCCTTTTGTAGTTTGCCTAAGTATAGCCAGGCTTTCTTCACGGCGGTGAGATAATTTTTTGTTGAGCCTGAGCCAATCACCACATCTGAACCAAACGATCTCCTTTGGGTTGTATTTTTGTTCCTTTGACCGGCAGAGTTGACGAAGTAAGTATTTGAACGCTTATTTGATGGGCCCATAGAACTCATGCTTTGAAAAGGTTTGCCATTTGAGATTGGCCTACGTCTATTATGTGAGGCCTGCAGGGCAGAGGTAGGCTTAATAACTTCATTAGGTTTAGGAGAATTTAAGAGAGACTGAGTCGAATTTTCAAGTTGATCTTTATGAGGGCCTAGGCTAAGTTTATAATTTACTTGCTTAGGATTTGTACGTATTGTTTCATCAATTGAAGGCCACAATGGTTTGTCTATACTAATACTACCTTCCTCTTGTTCCGAGTCCAGCACAGCTTGGTTTGGATCATCCACATTTACAAAACTTTGAAATTCATTATCAAGTACATATTTTACTTTAGGTAACGGAGGGTTTACCATTGACCTATCTGTGATAAGTTCACGTATTTCTGAGATTTCTTCTCTCAATTGTGCCATAATTTTCCTATTTGCTTCATCACGAGCTTCCATACCTTTCACACGTTCAGATAACTCGAGAGATACTTCACTGTTACTTTCAATCCCGGACAATACTATACTCAGAATGGACGGCCAATCTTCTTTATTCTGTACCATTTTGGCTTTCATAAGATCATTCAGGTATTTATTACAACTTGCACAAAACCACTTAACCTTATCACTTAACCTGGAAATGGACTCATATTCTTCTGTTTTTAGTTTTGCACATCCCAAATCAAACCAATGGTTACAAAATCCATCGCAAAATATAGCTAATGAATAGTAATGAAAGGAAAAGAAAGCAGCATATTAGTCTACCAAGTTTAGAGGGTATTTGTAGCATGTTTTGTTCAAAAGCATAAAACAAATCAGTGCCCAAAATTACCCTTGCATCACACATATGTTCTTGTACACCTACTTCCTCACAGACAAATTTTTACTTTGCATGCATAAATAAAGTCATGAGCACAGAAGTTCCTTTTCTATTAATGTACAAACTGGCACTGTTTGCTGGAGCTTGTAGTACAACATGTTTTCCATCAAGTCCACCGATGCAATTAGAACACTACCATTTGGAATAAAATCCTTTAGCAACATCTTCCTATTCTTTTTTACTGTTT
>JAQJVL010010054.1:0-13771 GCA_035578905.1 Stictocephala bisonia | reverse complement strand
TTTGCCAAAAAGGGTGGCCAGTCCAGGTAGGAATACTGGCCAGTTGTAGGGTTAAGGATGGTCCCTTTATATTTACTTATAACTTTTAGAAAATATGTATATATTTTAATAAATAAAGCAGGTTATGAAAAATAATTTCATATGGGAGCTAAGCCTGCTGTTGTTACAGTTATTCCCAAACAAAATTGTAAACAAAGGTTTATAGAATATTTATAAAAAAATATTTAAGTCGTGCTTGTAAAGTACTTGAAAAATGCCAGCCAGTTATAGATTTACTAACTGAACAAGTTATGAATAACATACCTTAACAACTCTGATTCTTTCATATTGAGATCTGTTACACTAGAAGACATAATTCCGAAATTTAAGCCGGAGGGACAGCTCGGAGGACAGTCACCAGGATTTAATGCAAAACTTTGAATTCTCATGAAAGATATGGTTAGAACATATAAGGTTATGTTTGCAAAATGTTCGCTACGGATAAAAATATTTGTGACTAGGCCTATGCTTAGAAACCAACTATACATTCATATTTAGCTAAAGAAAACACATATTTTAGGCCAATTAACACTTTAGCTGCCATGTCAGTCCAATACGTCCGACGGCTCTTTGTCTCAGCTAGATGCCGTCGGGCCACTACGCCCGACATTGTTGTTCAGTAACCTTTTGTTTATTTTATTGTTACACGACTGGTCCTGCTTTCTTAAAGAAACCGATCACACTTTATTGTACTGCAAGCATCATACTATTTACAGAGCGAATTTCTAAGTTTTTTGTTGTATACAAAGTTGTTCATAGAACTTTAAATTTTAGCATGTTCTACATGTTAAAGTTGTCGGGAGTATAGGCTCGACAGACTTATTTAGTGAATGTTGGTATTGAAATAACTAACATAATACAAATTGAATACTGGATTACTTTCATAATGCAGTTAGTGTAGCCAAACCATGAAAATAAATTTACCTCAAAATGTGTCAGGCCGATATGCCCGACAGTGTTTTTTATGTGCCGTACACGCTACTAAAAAAACTGTGTCGGGCCAATACTCCCGACATATTTATATACATATAATGCCTATGTATGTACTATTTCTATACTCAGAAATGGTGGTGTAGTAAATATAATGCATCGTTGTTTTAAATATTTGCATAAAACATTTTGGCAATTTAGAGCAAAAATACTCATTATAAGGATGGCAGCTAACGTGTTAAAATAACATTTAAAAACAAATTATATTAGGGCCTATCCTTGTAGAAAACAATTTTTTTTTACTTTTAAATAAAATACCAGTTTACCTTGGGTCAAGTTTATCTAGGTAGCTCATATTTGAAACAACAAAATTGGATGGACATTAACCCTCGAACTGGCAGTTGAATCTCACCAAACTGGCAGACGTTTTTTAGCTGTTTTGCAGACTGTTATATTAAAATCAGTAAAAAATATTTATTATCAGTAAATATGCTTATGTGTGGTATCATTGCAATCATAAAGCTTTGGGCTATTATATAAAAAATATAAATCATCAAAACAAAAAAAATTTTTGTTGAAACTTGAACTTTGAAAATTTTTTTTTTCGAAAGTCAAAAGTGGGTGGGGGTATAGCTAGCAAACAATGTTGTAATAATAAAACCAAAAATACAAAATAGCCAAAATATTCCAAATTTGATGAAGTTTCAGAAAATATATACATAATGTATGATACATGTATAAATAAATTTATCATACTTCAAAAACCGCATATGGAACACAAAACTGTAAATTTGTTACCACGGAAACAGTTTCTTTCAAAAATGACAACAAATATTGTATAAACATTACAGATGTCTAACTAACACTAAAATTTAGAGAAATACATGCATTTTTGGTGTTTACCTTAGAATCCATGGGTCGTCTCCAGGTAAGTGAAAAATTTTAGTAAGAAGCCGACGCAGATGTGTAATTTTTTTATGTTTATCAAAAAAAATATTGCACTATGACTGATTTTTAGTTTATAATACAAAATATGGGTTATGGAGAGTAGAATGATATAAGAATTGTTCACTTTGAAGAAACAAGTGAACAGGACGCTAACACATTGTTTACAAACAAGCAAAGTGATGAAGTGAAGCCAAACATCTGGGGATCACGTCATCTGTCTTCTTCTTCTTCAAACATATGTTACTACAAACAACAAGTAATGCATATCACTGCAAAGAGCAACTCACGTAGCGTCTAGTGGTAGTGGAATTATTGACATCGCGCACAACTATGCACTATAATAAATGAAAAACGGCAGCGAAAAATCAAGTGCGGTAAACCGCACTTGGTTTGTTTGGCGGCAGAAATATAGTGCGGTAAACCGCATTATGCCAGGACGAGGGTTAAAAAGTGCATAGCCTAATACCAATCAGAGTCAATACATTTTGAGAAGGATCAGCTGATAACCACCGGCTGTTCATTAGTCATTGGGCTATTAATTAATGACACTTTCTAAGGAATAAGTCGGCCTTAGTTTGTAACAATGACTACATTCGCTCATCTACACTCATCACACTCATTCGAAATCCATATTCGCCCATACTTGACGATCGGCGTCTTACGAATAAATAAAAAAATTAAATAAATAAATAAAAAATAAGGTTAGCTTTACCATTTTATGGTGAAAATGTCAACATTTCCAGTTTCTATATAAAAACTACTTTCCAACAATATCTTCTCAAGCTAAATAAAATAAGCTCTGTTTATGTGGACGTTTGGAGAAAAACTAATTAAAATTTTAGTCCTATTACATTTTTACAAAATAGTATAGTAATTATTTTTTTTACAATAGTAACTACAAAATTGATTAGTAGTTATTACAAAATATACTAATCAAATATCCTACTTATTATTTGAATTTAAGTTACTTGGGATGTCCTGTTCATGAGAATACCATGAGTAACTGGTACTGAACAATTTAATGACATAAAAATTGCTTTTTCAGAGACAGGTTAAGTTAAATGTGATTGGCCCTATTACACAATAATTTACTGGAAGCCTCTTGGGCATATTATTTTAAATATTCATTTGCTTGAGAACAATGAAATGTAGAAAGCAATAAATAAAATAACTTACAATTCTTTTTTCATCAAAAAGTGACTCTTCAATGTTTGATAAATATGACTTGAAGTCTTCTGAAATCATTTTTACTACTTGGTAACCGAGTTCATATCCCACTATTTACAGAAATTTTGTTTACACTTTACTAAAACTAATTATTACTAATATCAATTCTTTTCAAGTTAAGAATGTTTCTGTCAATTACTATTGGTTTAGGTTATATGTTTAATAATGACAAATGACAGCGCTAGGTTAGGTTAATAACAGCGCGACCGCGAAAAACAATCAGCTGATGAACAGTGAAATTGTTTTTCGCAGGAATGTTGGCATGGTAACCAACATGTGAAACCAGAAAAGCTCTAAAGCAGAGACATTATAGTATAACAAACTATCCCCGAATTCCTTCTGAAATATCTTTTTGAGAAGGAATTGTGTGTGGACAAGTACATTTTTTATTTGTTCATCGAGAAAGCTCCTGAAACATTGAGTTTGAAATATACAGGGTGAGTCTCTACTGACACCATTAATTTTACCTGTTTGTTGTACTCACAAAAAGGAACAAAAAAGTTCATATTAACCTGTGTCCGATTCTCAACCGTTTGGCTGTAAGGGCTCATATTGTGTGTTTTTAAAATTACTTGACATTAACTCAGTGATTGAGCTACAAAAACTAAAGCAAAACACCTACCAGATTGTTATTAATACCATTAAAAAGATCGTTAAATTTTCTATAAATGTCAATTATTTTTCAAGCAAACGTAAATAAAAACTAGATTTCCTAGAAGAAGTTTATTAAACAAATATGCAACATGTATTTTTCTCCAATTGTTTAAGGCCCCATATCAGCACATAAATGTAGTCTAATTTAATGTAAAGTTAAGTAGAAAACCTTTCTCACAAATAAGCTTGGAATAGATGTATAATTTAATTGGGTTGAATATCATGAAACCAAAAATACACCTAAAATATTTCATAAAACATGGTTTATTCGGTTGTACTTAACAAACAAATTGTCAGTCTTTACAAAATAAAAAACATAATAACTGTAATGTTTAGATAATCATGCTTTATTTTAACAAAAACTACTTTAATAAGTGTTCAATATGTCCACCATTTTCCCTTATGCAGGTACGGACTCGGTTCCTCAACTCCCTTACACTTGCCTTCAGATTGATTTCATTTCTAAGGCGTCTATCTGCCCTCACAATTCGATGTCTCAATTCTTCGGCTGTTTGTACTGTACTTCTGATCACTACTTACCTCAAAGAACCCCAGATACAGTAATCAATAGGGTTGAGGTTGAGACACACTTTACTCGTGTCCAGACAATTGAACCCAGAGACCCTCCTCTGAGACGTCAATGTTGTCAATGGGTTTTACAGCATGATAATGCAGATTTTCTTAAAACAATCTTGTGGACAGACGAATCTACATTTAAACGAGAAGGTGTTTTTAACTACTACAATGATCACTTATATGACACTGAAAACCCACATCTTTGTCGTGAATCACGGAGCCATACTAGGTTTTAATTAAACGTGTGGGTTAGATTGATAGGGGACAAGCTGATAGGTCCCTACCTTGATCTCCCTACATCATTAACTGGAGTTCAATACCTTCAATTACTAAATATTATCCTACCAGACCTTCTCGAAGACTTGCCGTTGGAATTGCGTTGGCGCCTTATTTACCAGGTAGATGGAGCACCACCACACTTCAACATGTGCTGTTGCTTAACCACCACGGTCCCCTGACCTCAACCCTATTGATTACTACTTCTGGGGTTCTTTGAGGTAAGAAGTGAACAGAAGTACAGTAAAAACAGCTGAATAATTGAGACATCGAATCGTGAGGGCTGTTAGACGCCTTAGAAATGAAATCAATCTAAAGGCAAGTGTAAGGGAGTTGAGGAACTGAGTCCGTACCTGCATAAGGGAAAATGGTGGACATATTGAACACTTATTAAAGTAGTTTTTGTTATAATAAAGCATGATTATCTACATATTACAGTTATTATGTTTTTTATTTCGTAAAGACTGACAATTTGTTTGTTAAGTACAACCGAATAAACCATGTTTTATAAAATATTTTAGGTGTTATTTTTGGTTTCATAATATTCAACCCAATTAAATTTTACATATATTCCAAGCTTATTTGTAAGAAAAGTTTTCTACTTAACCCTTACAGTGCCAGACAATTTTTCATGTTCCCATACCTAAAGTGCCAGGCTAATTTGCAAAGGTCTACACAAAGAGTGCCAGGCCTATTTTGCCGGTTTTGCAGTCATCTGGGGAAAAAATTACCATTCCCTTAGTTTTTGACCAAACTACCTGATTTTTTTATTATTTTGTTACTAAGAAGGTGTACTACACAGAAATATATTATTTTTTACTAAAAAAAATAGAAAAAATAAAAAAATAAAAATTTCTTACCTGAAAAAATTTTTGGTGAAATTTTCTGACTTTCACCAAACAAAACAGAAATAAAAAAATTCTTCACTGATTAGTCACTCACTATATTTCATTCTTCACATATTTCTTTACAAAATAAAAAAAAATTACTCAATTACATTGAAAACTGAAAAAGATATAGCACTTTTACCTAAAGCCTACGCGTTATCGCTTTTACGCAGATTTCTATATAGCAATGATTTCTTTGCCGTACAACTGAAATACTCATTATTATATACAAAAAATACCGTAAAAATGTAATGAATTGAAATAGTAATTGTAGAGATAAACAAACACAATAAATTGAAGTTATATATACACACCCTAATATGTAGGCCCGTAATAATCTCTGAACCGTACCTTCACTGACCGGTGACCGAGCACGTTTCATTGTATTTATGAATCTAAATTATAACTAAATATTATGAATAAATCAAGAACGAATACTCCTGATGCGTTTTATAACCAAAACCACAAATGAAACCATAAACAAAACAATAACAAAGACAAAACAACCAGTGGGTTTCTTACTACTCAGCTGTTTCGTCTGCTAACAGCAGAAAATAGAAACACAAAGTTCAAACTGAAACAATCGATATAACGAATGATATATCGAACGTGAAATTGGTTTCTCTGTGTAAAGTAGACTTTCTACTTTACAGAGAACATAGAGTTTAGTTCATTTGATCTATTATAAGATTTAAGAAATACCGAAAACCAGACGTCCGATTTTTCGGACGTTGGCACTTTAGGAAGGAAACACGGACGTCCGATTTTTCGGACGTTGGCACTTTATGGATAAACTCAAGACGTCCGATTTTTCGGACGTTGGCACTGTAAGGGTTAACTTTACATTAAATTAGACTACATTTATGTGCTGATATGGGGCCTTAAACAATTGGAGAAAAATACATGTTGCATATTTGTTTAATAAACTTCCTCTAGGAAATCTAGTTTTTATTTACGTTTGCTTGCAAAATAATTGACATTTATAGAGAATTTAACGATCTTTTTAATAGTATTAATAAGAATCTGGTAAGTGTTTTGCTTTCGTTTTTGTAGCTCAATCAGTGAGTTAATGTCAAGTAATTTTAAAAACACACAATATGAGCCCTTACAGCCAAACGGTTGAGAATCGGACACAGGTTAATATGGACTTTTTTGTTCCTTTTTGTGAGTACAACAAACAGGTAAAATTAATGGTGTCAGTAGAGACTCACTCTGTATACACTTTGGTAAAAACATAGGTTTTTCAATCAACAAGTCAGTTAATAAAACTGACTGGAATTTTATATCTGAAGATTTATTGCTGCATCGGTAATTATGCACTTTCTTGCCACCAAACAAATTTGGAACATTTTGCTTGAAATGGGTCTAGAATTGGCTGTATTTTTACAAGATATGCTTTTTATTCCGCGGAAATAACGTATTTTACCGAAAAATTCGAAAAAACCAATGTCACAACTTTTAGTATTTTTGTCATATTTCCGTTAATTTAAATGGTATTTTAATCATCTTTTTTTATTTTTATGTGTTTTTTTGCGCTGAATACAAATTTGAAAACTATTTTGGTCTATTACAAATATTTCTCGAGAAATAACGGAAAAACTACTGTCGCGGCGGATCGCGATTAGCGGCCATTACGCGATCATTATATACAACAACTATTGATCACTAAAGCCGAATTCTCATATATTCCCGCCGGAGTGACGGCCGGCAGGTCGTCACGGAGGCCAAACGCCCGAATTTAACGCAAATTACGAATTTTTGTTGAGAAAATAAGACAATTAGGATAAGTTAGGTTATGTTTGGTTATGTCAACAAAAATGCATTTTTCGAGCTGAAAAAATAATTTTACTACAAAACCAGTTATATATTTGTGTTCAGCATAAAAAAACACGAGAAATGAAAAAAAATTGTCGAAAAATAACGATTTTTAAAAAAGTTGGTTTTTCATTACCTATTAGATAAAAATCTAGTTTTTCGATTTTTCGGTAAAAAACGAGTTTTCCGCGGATGAAATCAAACTCCTCAAGAGATATAAACTCATTTTTCACCACTTTATTGACATGAAATCGTATTTTCAGAGGTGGCAAGAAAGTGCATAATTACCGCTGCATCATATAATAAATCAAGTTGAAGACTTAGCCAGTGAAACTATGGGTGGTTTATCTATCTTATCTTACCATTTCTGGAACATTAAATATTATTGCAAAAGTAATTTCAAGTATTATATTCAATTTTATTTTTGAATACTTTAACATTGGAATACTTTCTATATCATGCCATTTTTATTACTATCAACCAAAGAGTATATTATGTATAGTGTTTGCTCTATAATAGTACATGCATATATTTTCTATTCTCGCCTATCTGCACGAATAGCATTAAGGGTGTCTATTTCAATATTTTGGGGTGTACAACTCTATTCTCACGCTGCTTCGTGTATTAATACATCATCTTTAAAATAAGCACATTGTGTCAACATATCCGTTGAAGAGTAGGCCAAACTTTTAATAATATAATTTTTTTACAAAAAGTATGTCCTCATCTACGATATGAGGCTTTTTTAACTTCCTCTAGTCATGCCTGATTTATTGGTTGTCTACTTTTATAACAAATGCGTCATTTTGTTGGAATCCAGCACAACATAATTCGAATGATGGTCAAACTGCGAAGGATTTATTGAAAGAGTGTCAAGGACAGCATAATTTCTCAAAAACATATTCCTTTAATTATTGGAATCATATTAGCCTTATTTAGAATATGAATATGTTATTTGGTGTCAGTTCACAAATAGATTTCAGACCAAACGCCAAAAGAAAGTTATTTGTAATCTCTTTGATGCAATATCAATGAGAAACACATCTTAAAACCTTTCACATGCCCATAATATCCAAAGTATCTCCTTCAATTCTAGAATAACACTTTTCAACATATGACAGACTTCTAATGCATATTCCTATAAAGGCTTCCTTCATAGTAATTTGCATTATATAAGAGTTTGTGGTTTATTTCTAAACTGGTGTTGGCACATGTACCAATTTGAAACATAAATTGACACTGATAACAGATAATTCATATGGTTAGCAAAAGCCTTTTTTTAAATGGATAACACAATTTCATAGTATACTCTATAAGCAGTGATTTACCTTGTTGAACAAATATCATATTTAAAATATTACCCTTTGAAGTTCACTTCAAGATTTTATATATACAGGGCGGAAAAAATTTGGAAACGCTTTCAAAACAACGTTATTTTTTCCATAGATAATTTAATAACTAATTAAAAAAAAAATAATTGTGTTCCATAAATTATAATTTCTGATCCGAATAATTTACTTAAAACAGTTAAATAGCACAGAAATAATATATTTTTAGAACTTAAGCTTAGCGGTCGGTGTCATAACTAGAATCTACATTTACCGGTGACAACCACACCAAGGTACTATCTGCAATATTTACAAGATAACCAGACGTTTCGATCATACTGTTATGTAGCATCCTCATTGGTTTCTCTTAGACCAATGTCTAGGGGTAAGTTAACACCTCTGTACGTTTCTAGGTGTGGGTGGTTCAACAGCACCGTTTGTGTCCGGGGGTGGACAGGTGGGTCAACATCACTGTACATATCTTGGAGTAGGTGTTTGGGTTAATGTCACTGTATGTGTCTGGGGGGGGGGGGAGTTCGTGGCCAATCGGGTAAATAATTATACTCAAATTTGTACAGTATTTCAAATAAGTAACATATATTGTCTCCAATAATTTATATTCAGTTGAAGTGCTAACCCTAGTTTAATAGAGACAAGAGTTTGAAATTTCTTAACATTCTCCTCCCTGAGAGGAATCTCTAATGTATTTTACTTTCTTCAAAAACCCATATAATTTTCATATCTAAACTTTTAATAACTATATAAACAGAAACGAAATAAAAAATTTACGATTTATTTTTTAAAGCGAAAACAGAAAAATGATGGAACCGTCGGCTCTGGATAGTCTGTGACCCCAAAACGGAGTTGGAATAAAACATACACAAGTAGCACACTGTACGTGATGGCAGATCATTTCTCTCGTGTCATTGATTTCCTTCCAACCATCATTCTGTTTTGTTGTCTCTTCTGGACTATCTACATTATATTATCTAATACTAATATATATTAAGATGTTATTAACTACGTTCTTATTAGTATTTGAAACCGTCAATACAACATTTGAAGAGATTTTGTGTTAACCTATTATTACTATTAAAAAATAATTTAAGTTTTTGCTCCACAATGCACCAAATAAATTTCAATTTGTAGGGAAGTAAAAAAAGAAAAAAGAAAATTGTTTGTACATTTTATGATAAAGCTTGTACATTAGATTTAGTCTAGCTAGAGATCTTTTTTATTTACAAAACTTTTTTTAAATTAGTTTTTCCGTTATTTTTTATATTAATTTATCTATGAATCACAAATATTGTTTCTTCCCATTCAAAATGTTCATCAAACAAAATTTCTAAACTACTCCTCTTAATTAATAATGAAATTTATAAAATTATTATAAGTATATTAAGCAATGCTGATATACCTCTCTTAATACAACGTGTTTTTATCACGCCACTAACTTCGTTTCAACTGAAATACTATTCAAAGAATGAGGCAAATAAATTGTGTTTGAAATGAGAAGGAATTCCGACACGCGAAACGAATGAGCTTCGGTATTGTGGCATTCCTTTGAGGGCTTCATCATATCAAAATATATCTATAGACACCCAGTCTTAGAGGTCGGTGACTTATAATTAATTTTTAAATCAACATTTCACTTTGTCAGAAAACGTTAAACGTTTTAGTTTTCATTCATGCATGAATCATTTTGTTTTTATGCCTATAAAAATTTATTATTTTATTAAGAATGCTAAATATAAAGGATATTTTATAATAACGTACATTTTATACACACGAGTTGTTAGGTGTCATAGTCAAGATGCCACACATACAATAACCAATTGCAAAACTGTACCTAGGTAAACATCCAGTCAATAGCAAAAATTAGATAAAAATAAACAAATACATAAAAAACATCAACTTCCAAATAATTTTTTCACGGATATGTGTGTTTTATAAAATAAATAGCCTGAATGAAGAAGAAAATATACACAGGTTATGAAACAATTCTGTTTAATTTTTAATCAAAGTTGTTGAATAAATAGGCAGAAACTGACTTTTTTATGTAAGAGCCAGGCTTGTAATATTCCTCTAACTTCTTCTCAACTTTAATTTATTTATTGAATGTCCCGACTTGATATGAGTATGCTTAGTGGCATTTGAGTGTAGCTCTGACGTGCGGTGTTGCCAAGAGTACTGCGTTTGACATCCGACAGACAATAATACATTTTTAAGCAGAAAGATGATTAACGATTTTTAATTGGCTCAAAAAATAATATAATTGAACAATAAATAATGTAATAAGGACAATATATAAACAAAAAGAAACAATTGTACATTTCTTGATATAGTAATATCACACTCAAATTCACAATATCAAACTATAGTCCAGCCGTTCTAACTTTACCTCTGAGGGTAGCACAACATGGCAACATTGTATATCTTGAGCGCTTGGCTTCTTCCTGTCCTACGGCTAATTTGTTTTCAGTCTAGATAAATCACAACTAGGGCCTGATAGTTTTTATAAGTTAAAATTGTCCGATTGACTTCGTTTTTTGATATTTGTAAACAGTAAAAAAGTACTTTCCTGTTAAACACTAAAAAGATTTCAATTCCCACTAAAAAAATAAATTTGTACCTTCCTACATTCTTCCCAATTTTGAGTCACCGGATGTAAAATTTAGAGGATTGCTGTGGCGGTCTGGATGCGACATTGCCTATGTCGATTTTCCAGTTTAGCCCGCAAACCTCAGAGGTAAAGTTAGAACGGCTGAACTATAGTAGGTTATAAAACCGGTGAATTCAAAGACAGTTCTTCGAATTCACTGGTTTTATTTATATTTTATATATTTTATAATGGGTTAGGTTATGTTAGGACACAGTTGTCGTAGCAACAATGCAAGACGAAAAGGCGTTGCTATGATTGCAGTAGACTTGCATCGTCATGACATTGGTCTTAGAATTCTAAAACTCCTCATATTTCAAGAATTTTTTTGTAAGAGCGCTCTAAAATCAAGTTGGGAAATTCGTTAGTAAAGACCAGTTTATGTTATTGTAAACTTAACGCTCTAGTTTTTCCTGTACGATTTCATGTTCCAATCTTTAAACTCTTATTATTTCCTCTAATTGTGTTTCAGTAATTATAAGTGGGGTTTTCTGCTATCTATGAGTAAATAAATGTTGTGCAATTTAATCGTTAAAAAATAAATAGTTAAGAACCAAGCAGTGAACAATAAGAAGGTAAGTTTTGTCCTTTACTTATTTATTTAACAGTGCACAAATAGTTAAGCATGAATGAGATAAAAAAATAAATAAATACATAAAACACTTTTCTTGCTGTGGCTCCTCCTTAGATCGTGAGTAATGGGTGATCCATTATTTGCTTCCAACTGCTAGGTCCTTTTTTCGGCACTTCGTAAGCCTTTTTTTGGAAAAATCATAAAAAATACTAAATATGCTCCAAATGTAAAATTTATCATATCGTTTTTCGTCTAAATAACTGTACATTCACATACTACCATCAAAACTTACAAACAAATTAATAAATAGTTATTGTCAAGAAAAAATTTAAAAAGTTTGAAAACACTGTACGTAAATTATAAGTTACAACCCTCCTTAGGAACACTAAATAATTCCAAGGTAGCTAAATTGTTTATTATTTAGTGCACTATAATAATATGTTGTTAAATTTTAGATAAACTACTAGGTTTTTTAGGGGAGAATTTTTTGTTTTCATAAAACGTAAAAATGAAAAATGTGCAAAGTTACAGTGTATGATCATGTAGGTAATCAAATAATACAAGTAAAAATTTAAATAATAACCATTGAAACATTTATTTATGAAAAATAGTCATATTGTACCCATAAACAAATTGTTATATTTTTAGTTTGTTGGGGAAAATAAAAATGTTACCACAGAAAAGAAAAATTAGTTTGATGGTTAATTTTGACTAATTAATTTTATATTAGCATTGTAGAGCAAGATTACCATTATTAAACTTATAATTTTTTAGTAACTAAACAAATAATTTCATTTAAATATTCCAATTATAGTTTAAATCCTTATGTGTGTTTAGATAATCCATCCACTGTCACATATAGGTCACATATAGGACACTCGACACAGTTGTTTACAACGCAGACTGTTTGTGTCAGCTGATTAGATTAGAGGTAACAAGAAAATGTTGTCAAAGACATTCAAAATATCCTTACATATAAAACATGGAGCCATTTTTTTGTTTACGAAATTCTTCCCTGATTTCTGGAACAATATTAATGTTTTAGGTATCAAAACATTTGCCCCTTTTATAGTTGTCCATAAATATATTAATTTGTTTATATTTTAACCTCAAAGGTACGGGATACTCTCAGACAGCATTTTCAGCCATGACAATTACGTAGAGAGAAAACAAATTAATCTGTGGAAAAAGTAACAGCTGTCCAAATGTAAATAATGATGTCATTATTACATTAATAATATTTATGAAATTTCTTTGTATTTTTGAAATTTTTTTTAGAATTTTTGTTTATTAAATTTCAAACTTTGAAGATTTGTTGACATTTTTGAAATTTTAATTCTTTTTATCAACTTGAAGTTTAGCACTAATTTTAAGTTTTTTTAATATTCTTTCAGGTAAAAAATGTTTTAAAATCTGAAACATGTTTAACAATTTCAAAAGTAAATTGAACATTTTCAAAGTTCATACAATTTTGAAAAACGTTTAAAATTTCGTAAAATCTAAAAAATCTTTTAAAAAAACATTAAAAAGGCTGGAAAATATGATAATTTTCAAAATGCCAAAACATAAAAATTCAAAATTTTTTTGAACAATCAAACCTTGAAAAATCTCAAAAGTTTTAAAAGAATATTTTATGTGACAAGTTTAGTTTTAAAAACAGTTAAGCGTGATCATGAGTGATAATGTTTCTTCATATTATAAAATGTATACTTATAAATTCTTCATTTATATTTTATAAATGATAAAATTCGATAAATTGCTGTTATTGAGTATGCCTACCTTTACTAGTAAACAGATTTCTTCGTTTTTACAATAATTTCATATTATTAAGTACAAAACAAATCAATCGCACTGGGTA
>JAQJVL010010053.1:0-13775 GCA_035578905.1 Stictocephala bisonia | reverse complement strand
TTTGAAGGCATATTTTTATAAAGCATAAGATTCCCTACAACTTTTAAAATTTAAAGTTGGTTTATATTTCATATAGTTTGTTATAATAGCTGTTTTAGTGTATAGGGTCGAATGAGTAAGATAAGGAGGGCTTCAACAATTAGCGAAGGGCCAGATCCCCCAGGTGCAAGAAAATAGAAGTTGATTAGGTTTGATCACCAGACCGATTAGTACTTCATGAGATTTTAAAATAATTTATACTAAATCAGAAATATCAGTCAAATTGAATACGTGCTAAAATGGCAAATACAAAAAATTAAGATCAACGGAAAGTCATTTAAAAGTCACTAAAAATTACCACACGATTCTGAAACACTATCTGATTCGCAACAGTAAAATTTTCAAGCTATATTACACGCTTCATTACGGGAAACGCAGATCACGACTTAAGTCACGTACACCTTGCGGAGACGCAGCAAAATACGAACGACTACAAAGTAAGCCGTGAAATACTAAGTGATAAATTGTACAATATGAAAACTGCTCATAGCGATGATAAGTGATCTAAAGAATACATGGTTAGATTCTCAGTTCAAACGAAGTTATTTGAACACACATATTGTGTGGCTAAATACATGTAGATTAATTCACAATCCACGTGTAATTGGTTCAATAATAAATGAATACTCTAAAGCAGATAAGAAATGAAAAATAACTACAATTGTTTATTAAGATTAGATGTCATTCGAAACACCATTAACAAATATCTCCAAAATAATAAATGTGTAAAACATATTAAAAATGGACAGTTGGAAAACAACCCCATAACATAGCAAAAGTGATCAATTGAATGACAACTACGTAACAGAGCAAAAGTGAGCAATTGAATGACAACTACATAAAATAGCAAAAGTGAGCAATTAAATTACAACTACGTAATGTAGCAAAAGTGAACAGTTGAATGACAACTCCGTAACATAGCAAAAGTGAACAATTGAATGACAACTCCGTAAAATATCAAAAGTGAGCAATTGAATGTCGACTCCGTAACATAGCAAAAGTGAGAAATTGAATGACAACTCCCGTAACATAGCAAAAGTGAACAATTACGTAATAATAACTCCTTATCATAGCAAAAGTGAACAATTTAATGACAACTTCGTAACATATCAAAAGTGAGCAATTGAATGTCAACTCCGTAACATAGAAAAAGTGAGAAATTGAATGACAACTCCGTAGCATAGCACAAGTGAACAATTGAATGAAAACTACGTAACATAGCAAAAGTGAACAATTGAATGACAACTCCGAAATATATAAAAAGTGAACAGTTGAACAACAGCTAAAAAATGGTTTTTGTAAAGTTAGGAATAGGACTAGTCAGATAGTGTGGATAGAACGGATTGTCAGTATGGTGCGGGCGGGTGGTCTCTGTGATGGGGTGGGTCTGTGTACGCATACCGCCGAGCTTTGCATTACAATAAATTTATTCAACTTGTATTTATTAACAGAATAGCATAGCCTAAAAAATATCATAATCATTGAAACTATAAACGCGATGTTGGTTGCACAGTGATCGGTGCTGCAGGATAAGCATGAATATCTATAATTTTGTATGTATTAAATGTAACTAAATAAAAATATATTACTATAAACTAATTTTTACGATTTGTTTCAGGTCCAAAATTTTTAGTTGAAAGCTATGAAGTGAATTCTGGTAAGTTGTTTCCCTTCGAATGCAAATAAAATACAGAAACGTAAGAAAATATCAAAATTATGTATTTTGTTGATTGCCTTCATAATTGTTAAACAGTTCAATTAAGAATTCTTTTTCTTTTTTGTCAGAGGTAATTTCATGACACGTGTTTCAAAATTGGCTTTTAAATTCACAATATTTGATTATATTAATTAAGATTGAAATTTCAGAGTTAAAATTCATTTTAGTTTATGGCAATCATCATAACAGCAGTTGAACATGAAATACAATATCAATTTTATAAATTCGGAATATTGAGTTCTACGTTAAATTTATGTTCAAATGGCAAAACATTGTCAGTTGGAAAACAAAGAGTACATAACGCCGGAGTATTAATTTCATGTTAACAGTTTTACAAATCAAGTTCGTACAACTTAATACTAAATTGTTGCATTGGAGTTGCTAATGTTGGTAACAATGGAGTGTTTGAAAAGGTAGGGAAAGGTGATTGAATTTTTACGATAATTCAAGGAAGAAACTTTTTTCAGCGTTTTAGTTAGGTACAAACTTGAGCTGCGTCAATCAACCAAGAGGAGACTAAACAGTCCTCAACTAGTGTTAGCTGTTAGAGTTGTGACAAGTACCTAAGGGGAGACTCATACTAGTGCTGGCGTTGACAAACACCCAAGAGGAGACTCAAACTAGTGCTGGCGTTGACAAACACCCAAGAGGAGACTAAACAGTCCTCAACTAGTGTTAGCTGTTAGAGTTGTGACAAGTACCTAAGGGGAGACTCAAACTAGTGCTGGCGTTGACAAACACCCAAGAGGAGACTCAAACTAGTGCTGGCGTTGACAAACACCCAAGAGGAGACTAAACAGTCCTCAACTAGTGTTAGCTGTTAGAGTTGTGACAAGTACCTAAGGGGAGACTCATACTAGTGCTGGCGTTGACAAACACCCAAGAAGAGACTAAAACTAGTGCTGGCGTTGACAAACACCCAAGAGGAGACTAAACAGTCCTCAACTAGTGTTAGCTGTTAGAGTTGTGACAAGTACCTAAGGGGAGACTCAAACTAGTGCTGGCGTTGACAAACACCCAAGAGGAGACTCAAACTAGTGCTGGCGTTGACAAACACCCAAGAGGAGGCTCAAACTAGTGCTGGCGTTGACAAACACCAAAGGGAGGCTCATACTAGTGCTGGAGTTGACAAACACCCAAGAGGAGACTCAAACTAGTGCTGGCGTTGACAAACACCCAAGAGGAGACTCAAACTAGTGCTGGCGTTGACAAACACCCAAAGACTCAAACTAGTGCTGGCGTTGACAAACACCCAAGAGGAGACTCAAACTAGTGCTGGCGTTGACAAACACCCAAGAGGAGGCTCAAACTAGAGCTGGCGTTGACAAACACCCAAGAGGAGACTCAAACTAGTGCTGGCGTTGACAAACACCCAAGAGGAGACTCAAACTAGTGCTGGCGTTGACAAACACCCAAGAGGAGGCTCAAACTAGTGCTGGCGTTGACAAACACCCAAGAGGAGACTCAAACTAGTGCTGGCGTTGACAAACACCCAAGAGGAGGCTCAAACTAGTGCTGGCGTTGACAAACACCCAAGAGGAGACTCAAACTAGTGCTGGCGTTGACAAACACCCAAGAGGAGGCTCATACTAGTGCTGGCGTTGACAAACACCCAAGAGGAGGCTCATACTAGTGCTGGAGTTGACAAGTAGCTAAGAGAAGACTCATGCTAGGGATGGAGTTGAGAAGTAGCTAAGAGGAGACACATACTAGTGATGGAGTTGATAAGTAGCTAAGAGGAGACACATACTAGTGCTCAAGTTGTCAAGTACTCAAGAGGAGTGCTGGAGTTAACAAGTACCCAAGAGGAGACTAAAACTAGAGATCGAGTTGACAAGTACCCAAGAGGAGACTCAAATTAGTGCTGGAGTCGAAAAATCCTCAAGAGGAGACTCAAACTAGTGCTGGAGTTACGACTAATGCCCATGTAAAGACTACAATTAGTGGTTGAATTGCAACTATACATATACAGCCATGTGATTCAGCGTAATCAATAATGTTTCCAAATCACACATTGAGTAAAATAATGTATTTATGGAAGCCTAGGGCCGTTTGGTAGAAACTGTCATATCTCGTGTATCATCTTTTGTTTTTTGAAAAACAATCAAGGTTCCATTGCTCATTTTTACATTCTAATATAACTAAAATGGAAAACACTACTTACTTAGGTTTGTAGGTGCTTTTTTTATGGTGGTTAATTTTATTTTAACGATATAAAATAATTCGTACGACAGGAAAGGGAGAGCTGAATGTGTCAAGAAGTCAAAGAACACAAACTTAGTTTTTTCACATAACGAATTCTCCGCCAACAAGCGTTACACACGTTAAAACATGTTTTCTAACTTATGTTTTGGCTATAACTACATAATACGTTACCATTCATACATCCTTAAACACGTGACGTATTCACAGAACTAATTCTCTTATTAACGGTTGGCAATCTGCTTATTTGTTGATTGTTGTTGTACACAGCTGCGCCACTTTGCCAATGTGACGTCATGCGAGATCAGCGTGATAGCTACCGTCTTCTTTCCTAGCTACCGCGATAAAATCAATGGTTGGAGGGGCTTGTAGAGGAAGTGGTCTACGCTCTTTGCCACCATATTCCTTTGCATTTTATACAAATTTATATATAAACTCCTAAAAATGGACATAAAAGCAAAGACGACTGAGCAAGTAACAAAACTGCATTAGAAGAAGTAAATAATTTGTTTCCGGATGAATAATACGTGGCTGTGAACACGTGTTTGGACTTGTTCTGTCAGTGTTACTGTGTCACGCCCTAGATTTAAGAACCCATTTTATAATATGCACAGCTATTTTGACTTGATCACTTTTTTGTAAAATATAATTTTTTATATTTAGCAATTTAGCACTATGGTTTAGTGCAGTAAACTAGTGACTTTAGGGGGGGGGATGCTACGGAGGTTGTAAGGAATAGGTTCTGTTCTCATTAATACCGGCTCGGTGCGTGCTCAATGGTTGCCATCAGCAGGGATACTATTCGAAAATTCTATATTGTCAATGCTAGATGCTTGCCAGTCTTTGGATGATGTGCATAGAGAGAACTGAATATCAGGCTTGTCCGTAAATCAAAAAAATATTACGTGGTTCAGTTTCCATGCTAATCTGTAAGTTCGCTAATTGTTCTGGTTATTGTGCTATTAATCAATGGCCCTACTTAAAGTTTAGTCAACCTTAATTGATAACAAAGATACACTCGTTCATTCACCCACACCTTGACGATCAGCATCTCAATGATAAATAAATTATTTTGTCGAAAGTACTCCTAAAACGCATACATACTCGCCATCTTGTAACTTATGTGTCACTCTAGTTGCCACCTTGTAAATTATGTGTCACTCTATTTAATTGACCAGGTGATGCGAGGTGACTGTTTTGACTCAATCTTTTGGGGCTTGGTTGTATTTTGCGTAACACCATTACAACCAAGCTTAGCAATAAAATTCAAAATGCATTTATTTCATAAAGATAGAACTACTTATTCACGTTGATTACAAAGTCCTGCGCCGACTTAATAATTCTGAACGAATACAGATAAAGAAATTAAATTTGGCACATCATTACTGCACCTAAAAATCTACTTTTTGAAGTAACTGCCATTTTTCTGTCATATCAGGGGTGGCCTGTAAGGAGTCGGAAGAAAATATTAAATGTCAAGTTCGAGTAATGCACCAAAATTAAAGGTCTTTAGAAGTAGGACATAAACCCATAAATCCTGCTAATTATTGTAAATAACAGTTGTGATATTTACAGTGAGAAAGGCTGTTGGACAAGTCATTGATGTACAGAGTAAAATGTAGAGGTTCAAGTACAGAACCCTGAGGGACACCTTTGGTTACACTTCCCCCAATTAGAGTATTCGTTATTTACATGCACTCGCTGACGCCTGCCAGTCAGATAGGACTCAAACCAGGAAATACTGTCAGACGAGAAACCAAGATGAGAAATGTTCACTTTCAGAAGAGGGTGATGGACACAATCGAACGCTTTGGAAAAATCAAATACAGTGAGCAATGGCACTTCTCTGTTGTAACGGCCTTTCTGATATCCTCAGTGATATATTGATATATAGCAGTGCAGTGGTGGTGATATGATTTGGATTTCTCCGATAACCTGACTGAAACTTACTAAGTAGGCCATTATTGGAGAGGTAATCAGATGGGAAGATGGAGAGGACGTCTTGGCGATTGGCCGAACAATCGCTGATTTCCAGGCGGATGGGAATCTTGAGGTTGCAAGTGATTTGTTCAATATTGACGCGATAACAGGTAAATCTGTAGGGATTATAACTTTTAATAATTTGATAAAAATTTTGTCTACCCCAATCACATTACTCTTAATCAACATCATGGATTTATATATACATCATTCTCATTTGTCATAGTTAAAGTAAAATATGAACCACAAGGAGTTTGAAGCTGAGATCCAAGATTATCTGAAAATAAAATAGCCCCGTTGTTATCAACAGGGAGGTTAATATAATGAATATTAAGTTCGTTAAGATTTACTGAGATGGAACTATTAGTACAGTAAACCAGGTAAAAGAGTAACGATTAAATAGGAAACTTCTATATCTACTTGAAATTGGTTATATTATATCAAGGGAGATGTAGTTCTTTGAAATACACTACTTTGCCTACCCCCTTCGAAGTTGTGGTGGTGGGGGGGACACTTTTATACGGAGGACAACTATTTAAAAATAACACATACAATGGGTTAATTAACTCATTTTATGAAGAAATGTTATTAACAATTTTTCAATAAAATGCACTCTTGCTGAGCTTAAGAGCACTCAATATTGACATTGTCACCCCAAGATTTCATGTTTTTTATAAGTTTTTTTTTTTTTGAAGTAGTGGGAAAAAGTGCCTCACTTATGTACAAACGTACGAGGGCTTAATTTAAAGCTAGTAAATTTACCTTTCAGAATGTTTTATTTTTATTTTTTCATGGTTAACCAAAGGCTAGATATAGCATTTTAAAGGTGGCGCTTTTATCAATAAATAATAATAATGGATTGTTTTGACGAGAATATCTCAAAGATGGTGATTCATACAAAACAATATTTTTAACAAAATTTGACAAGGATAAATTAATTTTAAAAGTTAAGCTTAATATCACATTTTATATCATATTATAAATGTTGACAGTTTACAGATGTCAACAAGTTGTAATTATTCCATAATAAACAAGAGACTAACAAAATTCATATTTTTATGAATTGTATGCCAATAAATTTAAAGTCTGTAAGAAATTCCTAATTTTACTACTTGACACCTATCAAATGTCATACCATTTTCAAATACGAAGAGATTTTTTAACTTAAAATAAAATTAGAGATGTTTTTATTAGTCCTATGTATTAAAACAATCGGGTCATTTAGTTCACTCACTTTCTGAACTTGTTACTTGACCGATTTTTATGAAATATTTTTTATTCAAACGATAATTTTGATTTCTAAGTCATAACGGAGCTATATTTTTGAAACTCCTTTAGGTTTTTGTCCCACGCGGCGTCAAAGTTTCAATGTTAGTCCTATGAAGATTAATTTTAATTGGCCAGCTGGCGACATAAACAAATGTTAAAGGTCCAAATATTTTTTTAGGTTAAACATAGAGAGCAGCACAGTAAAATATCAATTTAATTATAACAGAGCGAATACATGTCTGTCTGTGTGTATGTTATCATAGGCTTAGTAATAACATTGGTTATTTATAATTATTATACTATAAATAGAGTGCAAATAAATTCCAGTGAGTGAGCTACTGTAAATTTTACTTAATACATTTTAATTACTAATATTTGAATTTAAATGTTACATGCCGAGGCCAAAGACCGATGCGTCACAAATGCAGCGAGTGACGGGGTCAGCAAGCGAAGCGTATTGGGTTGTCCCCTAGTATTTATTAAGAATATTTCATTCTTCAAGCTCTTTTCTTACTGGATCGATATATAATTTAATGTTATAAGATTAACAAACACTCCAGTAAATAAATTTAACACAATTAAAATTTATTTACTGGAGAGTGTTTGTTAATCTTATAACATTAAATTAAATAAGAATATTATTACATGTTATGCCTGTGATTTATTAGAAAATACATTTCCATCAAAGCAATCATCAACATCGCTACTTATCTCATCTTCAATTTCGACAATTTCTGCTGGATTAACTGGAGTTTGTTCATTAATTATTTCATTGTTTTCATCAGGTATGGGTGTAAAATGTGTGCAGTTTATCCCAAACCGCAAGCTTTGCCACAATCCGTTATACTAGAACAAACTATAACTTTTAAAATGTAATAAGGAGCAGCTGTTATATTCATTTTTTAGGCTGCAAATCGTTGAAAAGTTTCAATCAAAATCATATTTTTAATGAAAGAAAATATTTTTATAATTTAAATAATTAAAAACTGTCATTTTCAACAGTTACCAGAAAATCTTTAGTAAAACTTGAAGAAACCACGATTTTCCATTCACCACCTTATCGTATATTTGTTTGTCACATTTATATATAACTTATGGTGTCAAATATGGAAATTGTGGAAAATTATGATTTTTCATCCGATGCTTTGATGTTTCAGTATTTATTATTGAAATCGCAATAAGCGACCTACGAAACTCCTAGTTAATTATTTTGATTATAAAATTATATTGTTATAAATTTTATATTCTTCATTCACTATCTTGATTTTTCCGGATTTTCCAGTGATCTATTAGTAATTAGCAGGTTTATAAGTACGTAAATCTGCTAATACTAAATACTACTTTTTGATTCAAAAAGACAAAATATAGATTTATACATATTTTTTTATCTTTTATTCCTAAAAATCATGATAACGGTGAGAAAGCTATATTTTCCATCCACCAATTTGTTTTACAATATTTTTATGTTAAAATAACAATAAGCGACTTAAAAATCTCCTAGTTAATAATTTTCATTAAAATTTTTAGTGTATTTTTCGATTTATTCCAATTCTTCACGGTTTTTGTTTACTCGCTGTTTACTATGTATTTAACCATATCCGGACTTCACAATTTGTGTATTTCTGATGTAGAGACCGTCATTAACAACTTGCAAAAGGTTTCAAGGAATTCATCTACTTTCTATTTAATCCGAACTTTCCTAAAATTTTTTACCTTGTTTCCTGTACTATATCAGGTTTAATCCTGGACATCCCCAGCTTCTTAATCATACGCCAGCATTCAGTAGATGATTTATTTCCAGTGAAGTATCTGTATATGAACCTAGTTCTTGAATTGCGAATTTCTTGTTTAATAACTCTATTTCGTAGATATTTATAAACATTTATATCAATGAGGTCTTTAGTCTTCTTAAATTTCCTATAGATAGAGTCATGCTGGGCCATTAACTAGCGTATGGCAGGAGTGATCCAAGGGGCTGGTTGCCTGGTTATTCGTTTGGTTACAACGGGGGCATGTTTGTCCAAGGATTGATAAGAATGTCATTGATGTTGTCGACAATAATGTTAACATCGTTAGCAGATAAAACTGTATCCCAATTCAGATGTCTAGCATCTGCCAAAAGGATATCAGGATTACTATTTTTAAAATCCCTCAAATAAACTCTGGTACATGCTTTGGCGGTGTAACTTTATATACACAGTTCAGAAGATCGTGTTTTGAAATCCCAGGGACAAACAACTAGCCATGACGTGCAATTCCAGTTGAGTTATTAACCGCTAGCAGGTCAATCAAGGTGATCAGTGTGGTGAGTGGGCTGAAGAGGGAGAAAAGTTAAGTTACTTGAGTAAAACATAGTGGTAAATTGTCGTTTGTCATAGGTGTCTTGTCCAAGTAGATCAGTATGAAAATCACCCGTCACAATGGCATGACTATACCGAGGCATCAGTCTTAACAGGACACTTTAAAATTCTGCCAAGAAGCCAAATTTAGGTGGTCAATAACAAAGTCCAAGGAGCATGTGAACACCACTAAGCGAGATATCCAGAAACATCCACTCCGGTTGAAGTAGTCAGAGATCTCCAACACTAGTTGTAATACAAGACCTTATGTTTGCCGCTGTACCTCTTTCAGACTGTCATTACGATAGAGAGTGTATCCTTGTATGTCTACAGAAGCTGAGTATAAATGAAAATATAAACCCAAAATCGAGATCAAAATAGTGAGTGGATTTTATCAATATGACAAGGTACAGACTGAGCGTTAATATGAACTATCTTGCAGAAACTGTGCATTTACAAAGTTTAACTTTCCTAACTTGAGCCAAGAAAAGAATACTAAACTGTCTAGAACAGGACCTACATAGTAAATTTTTAAAACTTTAAACCAGTGTTATTTTTTTAAAGAATGAACCTTTTGAGGTCAAATTTGTGGGTTTATGTTCCACTTCTAAAGACCTTTAATTTGATGTACTTGACTTATGCTCTCATTTAAGATTTTCTTCTGACTTCTTGTTGGCCGCCCACTTGATATCACAAAAAAATTGCAGTTACTTCTAAAAATAGATTTATAGGTGCAGTAATGATGTACCAAGTTTTATTGCTTTGTCTGTGATTGTACAGAAATTGTTAAGCTGTATGTAACGTATAGTTTTCTTCCAAACGACAACTATTAAAGGAAACGTCTTACTACTTGTGTATAGGCATGCAATTATGTAGTGATATTGCGTCTACAGATTTAAAGCGTGCTGTCGCTACTAATACAAAATATGAACTTTTACAAACAGTAAAACTTTCTAAATTATGCTACAACTCTAACACTCATCCTACACTCATATAACCATTCGTATTCGCCTTAAAATACAAACAACGTTGTGTCGGCGTCTCATATGTAAGAGTGTAATTGCTTCAGCCTGACCATTGGGTTTAGTGAAACTGTTTTAGCTTTTTAGACATTATATTTTTGTTACCAAGAGAAACTACAGTAATATGTTCATTATTTTTAAATAATGCAATAACTGAAATTATCAATATTCTTATCCTGGCTAATTATTTTACTCCTTATTATATGTTATCGCTGAATAATTAACTTCACAACTAGTTTTTTTAACCACCTTAATTACCCAATAAGTGTTTCCTTTACTAAGTCATGTAACAAATGTGTATTACAAACTGATTTATCAAATCACAAAAATATGTGATTTGGAGAAGCGTTTAACAAGTACCTGTACCATAGTTAAGATAGTGCATAGAAGTGAAATATTATTCAAGCTAGTACTTGATCACTTCCTACTAATCAACTCATCTCACGAGAAGATGAGTTGTAAATCTGTTTACTATGCTTAATTTATTAAAAATTGTTATTTAACAACAATTTTATTTTTTACTCACAAACCAAGTAAGATATGACAATAAACATTATGTAATAACATTTTTGAAAGTTCATATTTTTTAGAGTATAGAGCCATTTACCGAAGTCCTACCTTTAATGGTTCTGTAGTTATAAGCGTACTAGTAAACGGTGCCCCCACCAAATTCCCCCCTCTCCCTACGGTTGTCGACCATGCTGGGGGGTGACTACATGGGTTTTCATGATCACTATAGTGCCTATAACAATAATCAGAAATAAAATTGCGTCAGGCTTTTCATGCACATGAAACCTTCTTCAGATCCTGGACTGAAATGACTACGAGGTGAAATTTACTGAGAGCTAAACTATTATTACTGATGTTACTCCAAGATTATTTAGTTGCATGATGAAGGTTAAGGGTTTCTTCATGGAAAAATGGGAAATTGTTCAAATGTCATTTCCTACCTTGGTCATAATAATACTGGAATTACTTTGGTATAAGGTATAATCTCTATGGAAATAATAATAACAAGTAGGCCTACCTAATCGTAAAATCAGTTTTAGAGTTTATTTTTTATAATTTCAGTGTCTATCGGTGAGATATAATATTCCATACTTAAATCTATAAGCTTTAGAAAATTAAAAATATAAATCATCTTGTTTATTTTAAGACGAGTGCTTTGATTTACATCTTTATAAAATTAAATGCTTTTGAAAATTAAAAATTGCACTTCATTTTTAAGGTGTTGCTTTCAAACATACAATATTAGTTATAACGGCTAGATCACTGTGTAAGTTAACATTTACTTGTTACAGTTTAGCACATGCGTTCGTATTGGAACCAAAAACCATCATGGGCAGCGACTCGGGTCTGCTTACTGTTGGGCCTTATTTCATTTTGGATGCTGCTGGCATTCAACATGGAACGGGCAGATATTTCACTCTTGATACCTCACGCACGCATCGGTAAATATATTTTAGTATTTACCATAAACATACAGTTTGGTCTACATGATTGTTTTAAAATCATGAGTAGTTAAAATAAAATGTTAATTTTCTGCTTTGATTATTAATGAGACGGAGAACAATGCAATTAACTGCCTTAGTCCATCTTTATTATTTGTGGACTTTCTAAAATCCTAGACTAGATTTTTAAGGCACATACTTCATTTGAAAATGTATTTAATATAAAAATGTCAACATATATTAAATGTACAAATAAGGAATGTAACTTTAAATTTTGTTTAAAAATTATATCTAGTTGTAGTTCTATATGGTTAGATACGAACATATATATACCAATCACAGCTCTATTACTCACCCTGTACGTAGGTAAAACAACTACAGTCCTTCTGCCCTTTTTGTACGTATGTACTACGTAATCAGCCCCCCTTCCCCCTTCAAGTTATATGTACAATATTTACATACCTCCCACCAGCCCTGCACATAAATTCAATAGTAACAGGCCTCCCACCACCCATCTTGCAGGTATGTACAACCAGGGCCGGATTTAGGTACAGGCAAACTAGGCGCGCGCCTAGGGGCCCGCACCACATTGGGGCCCGCACCACATGAGACCGCACAAAAAAATATAATTTTAAAGAACTGCGTACTAAAATCAAATGGCTACACAAACTGTGGTCATGTATTCTGACCACATTGTTTAATCTAATAAAATCATTGCATAGACACAGCTGCGTTGACAGAGGCAGACTTAAGGCTAGAATACGTCAATGCTATAAAGGCGAAATGCTCGAACAGATCGCCGCTCCGGCCGGGCAGCGAGTCGGGCGTGATGAGTCGGAGCAGAGCTCGAGCGAGTGGTGTTGTGTCGAGCGTCTGGTGGGGGGTGGGGTGGCTGCGCCCGCCACTTGTCACTGTCTAGATGCATGTTGATACTTGAACGCTTAGTTTCATTCCCCGTGCCGTATCGTCCATAGCAAACAAAGCAGGTACCTTTGCATTAGACTGTTCCAGTAACTGGTCTGCTTCTCATTGTTTGACGTTATTCTGCTCTATCTTGTTAGTAAATACTATATAGACATGCACGGGTAATTTTAATCTGATTTCGATAATTTAGTGAAATAAGTTGGACTTCAACAAGTTTTATTGATTCTAGTGTTCTTTCAACGGTGAATAACTTATGATCTGATGAATTTGCACTTTTAGTTAAAAAAAGGTAAGTGTTATATTTTGAGTTATAGACCTACATTTCTGCTAAAATAAAATATTGCATTAGGGTTGCCATACGTCCGGGTATCCCGGACATGTCCAGGATTGGCTGCTAAAAAATTGGCCCAGGGAATTTTCTTGAATTTTATAAAATGTCCTTTTCATTCATATAACTCTACTTATATTTTATGGTTAAAAGTACGTTCTATAACCTATTCTATTCTAGGCTCAAGATAAAGGTATTTTTGTCCAAATTTGTGAAATGGTTGTTTTTATTTTAGAAAAATATTATGGATCGCCACAAAACACACAGTAATCGACATAAAACTAAAGAGCACTTCCTAAGTGGTTGTCAAAAAAGAATACTTGCAAAAGAACAAGAGAAAAAAAGTGAAGAAGTTCTAGCAAAAACCCGTCGTATGACTGATTTTTTACTGATAAATAAACAAACTTCATCGAATGCTCCCTCTGCTGACAACACAAGCCAAAGTGGGCAGAGTGATGGTGAAAATGACCTTTCAACTCCAACTCATAGTAACTCCAGAAACCC
>JAQJVL010010052.1:0-13791 GCA_035578905.1 Stictocephala bisonia | reverse complement strand
ATTGGAATTTGTTGAAACAACTTTTAAACCAGTAAAAAAAGACTGTGAACTTCTTCCACTACTCAACAAAATCCCTGGCTGTGAAACATCAGAAGAAAGCTGTGTTGAGGAGTGGTTTGCTGTTGACGACAATGGCCATCAGGAGTATGGAGACGAAGATATTGTAGCTATGGTGCAGGGCTCGTCAGCTGAGATCGACTCGGAGGAAAGCGAGGAGGAAGTGAACACTCAAACTGAACTCGTATCTCACTCGGACGCGGCAAATGCTCTCGACCTCGCCTTACGCTACATCGAACAACACGCTGTATCAACACCAAATGATGTTATGTTTATGCGTCGATGGCGGAACATTGCATCCTCAAGTCGATTTACTGCACTTCGTCAGAAAAAAATCACCGACTTTACTTCTTAAGTGTGTGTAGTTTAGTTTAGTGTTTTCCTCAAGCCTAGGGTTTCCTCAAGGCCTAAAAAAGGTATGTCTTTATTAAACTTCTTTGTACTGTATATTTTGTATAACAATATGTAAATATATGTTTTTAGCGAACGTCTTTATAATTTCTTCAGTTTTTGAGTCTTAAAAAAAATTATTTTAAAATCGGTAGTATTTTTTCTGAAGTCTGTTCGGAATAGGCGGATTTTCGGAATAGCGGTGTTCAGAATAGCGGGACTCTACTGTATATATTTAGAAAAAAAAAAATAAACCAAAGAAAAAGAAAAGTGAAATATAAAGAAAAAGAAAAAAAAGGGTGCCGAACTATTTATTGAGGCCTAGGCCTTAAGACTGAATAGTTTATGAAACAGCCATGGGGACTTTAACATGTTTTTAATTAAGAAAAAAAAGAACTTTTAAAATACACAAAGAACTTTGGATGTTCATCTTTATTGTTATTTAGTTTAATTAGTTTATTTGTTGTTATATTTTTTTAGATTTTATATTTGTTAGGTCCCTATGGTTAAGTTATGTTATTTATTTATATGTTTAGGCCTAGTGAGTTAGTTAAGTGTTATTTATTTTGTTAGTTGTAGTATGTTTTGAAGTGAATTTTTACTAAAACAGTACCGGGTTATATTTTATTTTTAATTACTTCTTTTTTTTAAACGTTCACCAAAAGGGGATTATTGTGCTTTGCTTAACTTCTAATTCGGAGCTGCCCAGGGATTCCGGCTTACTCCCTGGCCTCGGTGGAATCAAGGGATGTGGGCTAAATTGCCGGTTTAAGTGTTGTGATCCAAAAGTTCTAAATTTTCACTTTTATTTGGGCATTAAATTTTTCTTACGTTTTGGGTGTCTCAGGCTAGGCTGCAGGTAGGCCATGTAGTTGTTAATTGTTAATTTTGGGTATTTGTAGCGTTAAGTGTTTTTGTAGCTTTTTGTAATATCTTGTTAATTTTGTGTTTATTGTTATTTATTTAACTGCGAATTAATATTGTGGCCTTCTGCCTGTCAGTTTTTGATTATTTGTTTGTTTGCTGGTAATAAAATTAGTTTTGCTCAGCTGCCGAGTGTTATTTTGACCCTCCAACTGCCACCCGTGATCCCATCGCTTGACTTGTTTTGAGCCATCCCCCGGTTGGCACGCTTTCCAGCTTTGGTGGGGGGATGGGTCTCAACACACAGTTTTAGCTCTGTCAAGGAGAGAGTAGACTACTCCTTCTTTAACAGATTGACTGTAGTTGGACTTAAAGTTTAAGTATCTGCCTATGTGGGTATTTTTTCTATAAACTTTAGTATTTATGGTGTGTTCCCTTCCCTGTTCACAGTTACGTCCAAAAATGTGAGTTGTTTGTTATTTTCCTTCTCTATTGTTAGTTGTTGTTGGGGATATGTTGTTTAAGTGTTCTTTGAAATCGTCTAGTTTCTGTTCCCCATGACTCCAGATGACAAGTGTTCATGTGGGAGAGTGAACACAAGTTTTTATGAAATGAGGCAAAAATATTATACCATGAACCAAACTAATAAAAAAAAGTTTATATAGAAGGGACTTTAATTAAGTTGAATCAAGACCCAACAAGTCAAAGTAAGACCACTTTGGTTGCCTCTGTTAACCCTATATGGTGAATACTAGATGCCCCATTATGAACTCCCAACTGCAAAGTGCTTCTTTTTAGCGCTTAGCAAGTTTTTTTTTTTTTTGTAAAAAATAAAAAAAATACTAAACATGCTCCAAATGTCAATTTTATCATTTAGTTTTTTTTTCTCAAGAACTGTACCTTTACATATTACCATCAAATCTAAAAAAAAAAAAAAGGTAAATAGACACCATCATCACTGCTTCATCATTTTTGTAATATTTGTTCATCGTATTGTTTTATTCCTAATAATTGTTGTCTTTTCAGGTTAAAATGTAATTGTAATAGTAGATTAGATTGGATAGTAGTCTCAGTCCTTCCGAGTCGCATATAATTTTTTGTGCATGTTTAATGTTATTTTAAATTAATATTGTTTTTTCAGGTACCATATATTTATTTTATTTATGATTAGTTGATATAATCTTATTTCAGTCCGATTTGAATATTAATTTAATTGTGTTTTTACATTTTTTTTCGTTGATATCGTGACCTAGGCAGCGCCTAAGTGGTCATATTAATTTAACCCTGTTAACATTTTTATATTTAGTGGAAAGATTTTTAAAAAAAAATTTTAAATGCACATTAATTATAACTTATAATCCTCCTTAGTTTATTCTAGAAAAAAAATTTTGTGGAAAATTACATAACAATCCATACATTTTTATAATTTTTTCTACATGTAATTTATTAGTACAATCTATTAGCTACAAGAAAATGTAAAATATATTAATATATTCCAAGAATTATAAAATGTATAGTACCAATAGTCAATTGTGCGCAAATTGTGTAAACAGCTCTTGAAAAATAGTGCATATTTTAATCATAGTAAAAAATATTAAAATTTTTTTAGGAGTTTTTCTGAGAACAAAAACTGATATAACAGATATTTCTGAACAGAAATATAAAAAGACAATTATATTTGTGACAAAATTAAAGTTTGGACGCAGGATAATAACATATTACTTTATATTGATGTCGATAAATAAAATAAAAGCATCATTTTGTGCGAACACAAATAATACTTTTTTTTCTTCAAGATTTTAGTTTATTAAGAGAATGCTAAACTAACACCATATTTTTACATATCTCATTTGATCAAATTGGATAAAAAATTAAATGTTTAGGCTAGTACCTATATAAATATATACATGGTTGTAAAATTAAAATACACTAAACAAATTTAATATTTTACTCACTCTTAGTTCTCCAGCCTGTTTTTAGCCCTATATTGCATTATTTGTATGTATGTAGGATTGTTATTATTATCATTTATCATTTTGAAGTGCTAGTACTTTTATATAAATATAATTTAATGTTGATTAGTGGTAGGACTTGTTGAACAATGCCTAAAACTAATTTCCTTTTATGCACTGTTACTTCTACTAAAATGCATTAAAATTTATTATATATGAACTACACTACACTACACTTTCATTTCATTTCAATTCATTACACTTACTATGGTAAATACGAACGTGAGAGAGAGAGTTGTGTATAAACAAAGATGGTGTTAACTGACGACAGCTTTTCTACATCATCGTTGTCACGTGACCATTGCCAACGTACAGCACGAAATTTCTTCGAGACGGTACCAACCGACGCAAGAACTTTCTGGCTTTCTACCCAATTTTTTATTTGTTAACCCTTTAACAGCTGAGTTTTTATCAGCTGTCCACCCCCCCAGACCAGGTTTTTTAAGGAAAAATGGGTATTCAAACATATGTTTGTATTTAAGCCTTGAATAAATAAATAAAGTATTTTATTTGAAACTTTTAATTTTTAATGTTTTAAAGAGTGAAAGTTACCAGATTTTATGAAAATAAACTTTACTTTTTAGGTCCTTATTTAGGTAATAAAGCAATAAAATACAATAAAACAATAAAAACGTGTTTATTTTTAAAATGAACATACAGTAAGAGTACTTATAAAATGGTTGTTTATAATGTTACGAAATATTATAATTACTAAAAATCTAATTTTATTTGATAAACTTACTCTGAAATTGATGAAGGGTGTGATATTCAACCATTATTTATCATGTTTCCAGGGAATACAATTTTTTCTTTTGTTTTGGAAGCTTGGCACAATGTAGGCCTAAGTATGTCATTGGTTTGGCCAAACCTTCCAATAGGCCTAAAAGTTACATTTCTGTTATTTATACTCCTACCTTCATCTAATATATCGGACATGCCCTCTGAAACAGTTGTAGGTCCATCTCCAGACGGGCCTGGAATAACGTTTTCATTTACTTCATTTATTAAATTGTTCACTGTTGAAGAAGAAAAGTCTGAAATAAAATCACTTTAACCGTTATCAGATAGACTTAAGTCATCACAACTAAAATACTCGTGGATTTCATCAACACACAGTTTACGTTTCGCGATTTCACTTTGTTTACATTCAGCTACAACGCATTGGCGGCAAACAGCATAACAGAATTCGTGTCAGCTGGCGCGACTTAGAAATTAAATGCACGCAGAGACCCGGAGTCAAAAACAAAATACACTACGAGAAAGGCCGAAGTTTCCCGAATACTTTCGTACCAAAAACGAAGTAATACGATCGTCTACGACACCGCAGCACCCGGAAATACGATCCCTATACACGTGCTCGCATATATGCGAGCCTGGTCGTTAAGAGGTTAATACCACTGTATTAACCCCCCCCCCCCCGTGTGCAGTGGTATTGACCCGTGTTAATACCAATGTGTCCGGTGGGCGAGTGGGTCAATACCACTGTACGTATATGGGTGGGTGGGTAGGTCGATACCACTGTACGTGTATGTGTGGGTGGGTGGGTCAATACCACTGCACGTGTATGGGTAGGCAGGTGGGTCAATACCACTGTACATGTCTAACCCACCCAGATGTGTATATATATATGTATATATATATATGAACGACAGCTGTTTATGTCAGTCGCTAAGTTGTCTTTATATTCTGTTGTAAATAATTGATTTATTACAACCTCTTACAACAGCATGTAACACGTCAATACTGGATTTTGAAAGAACACGCTAACAAGGGTATACAAACATATTTTTGGTAAAACAACCAAATCACCTACAACATTGCAATTTGTTTCCTTGGCTAGAGTATTTCATTGACTGCAGACTGACAGTTTGTACATCTGATTCCGACTATTGTTAATTGTTGTTATGCGACAAACATCAGCCATTTTCCCACTCCCGACGGGTGAGAATTTCAAGTTGCACGTTTTAATTTTATTCCTACGTTTGTATAATTGTATAAACAAATTTTAAAAATATGAAATTTACAGAACATTCTGCATCAATTGGTACCAAGTTTGTCATGCTTGTTTTAGGATAAACATATGTTTTACTGAGTTCTACAAAAGAGCACGCAACGTGCCTACTTCCTCACGATCACGTATACGTTTGAAAAGAGCATACGAAGCGCCAGGATTCACAATTTAGGGTTAAAGCCTCATTTTAACAACAATAAAAAACCACTTACACCACAAACAGCAAGTCCTGTCCCCACATTTACACCTTGCCCAATGAAACTGACACGCCGATGCCCTTAGGTCCACTAGGACGAAGCATCATTTGGCTTGTCCCCGGGATTCTAGCTTGGAGGCACGTCCCAAAACACCCACAACAATGAATGTAGAACACAAAACATGAACATATTACACAACAACCTCCATCAGGCCCCCGCCCTGACACCTGTGCCCCTAGATACGCTTGGAGGAGTTTTTTACCTTGTCCCCCGGAACACTAGATTGGAGGCTCGTCATGAGGGAATATCAAACAAAAACATACTTTCAAACACAACAGAATTGTTTAAAAGGACAGGAACAATTACAACACCCCCTCCCCTCATTCACCGTGCACAGTCCACCTAGGCATCTCTTGGAGGGGGCTACCCCCCCACCACTCGTCACGGATCGGCTTACCGCAAGAATTCAGTTCGTCTTTGACGGTCAGGGTGAGGATCTCGTGAATGTATTGGTGCGGGGACTCCTTCCCCCCTCCTCAGTGGAATTGGAAGCTGGTTGAATTAGTTGAATATTTTGTCTATTTATTAACCTGCTCTACGTTTTGTTGAATTTTTTCATGTCTTTGCATTTATTTCGTGTCTCATTGAATATTTTATCTGTTTAATAACCTGATCTATGCTTTGTTGATTTTTTTTCATATTTTGCATATATTTTTGTATGTCATTAAGTATATAGTCTATTTAATAAATTGATCTTTGTTTTGTTGAAGGATTTCATATTTTGCAATTCTTTTGTATTTCATATTGTGTATTACATTTTGTATAATTATGTTGTGTATGATAGTTTTTTAAGAACTTTTGACTTTCAACAGTAATCTTTAGTATCTAGCATGTAGTATTAAGTCTTTTCTGATTGTGTATCGGTTAAGGAAAGAAATTTAAAAAAAATTGTTTTAGATGTAGGCTAAGTTAGCAAGTACACCTTAAGACGGCAGGAGTTTGTTATACCTGTCGAAACGTTGTGTTTGTTTCTTACACTCAAAGCATTGGAAATCTCCAAAAATTATCTACATATCATGGACAATCCTATGCTAATAAATAACTTTCGAACAACAGTTATTTTTTAATGGATTTATCCAAACAAATTGCATTTGATCACGAATGAAATTGCACGTTGGAATTACTTTGTAAATTCTTAATTGGTTTTAGAGGAAAATTTAAAAAACATTTTGAAATTTTTATTTTTACTTATTTTTAAAAACTAGGCATATGTATTCAAACTATCAAAAGCAAATCCAATGTGCAATATAATGAGAGTTTAAAATGACACCTCATACACAACTTTTGGTTAATAAATAACGAAAAAATATTGCTTCGCAAGTAACATGTTCCTATGGAATTAAACCCAACATGGCTAACAGCCTCTGCAGACCCGTAAAAAAAGTGCCTAACTCCAGGAAATGGTTCTATGGGCTAAAATAAAGAAGAAATGAAGAATACATTTTTATTAATAAACTCTTTGTTTACCAGATATCTACCATTTTGTGTTCTTCACCAAAATATTTATATCTTCAAATATTTATTTTTCAACTCGTCTTTATGATGCTCTAGAAATTCTAGGGAATTCTAGAGAAAAAATTCATCTCTTCAATTTAAAATTATCAAAATAGCGTTCATTTTAATTTTATTACAGAAATGGTGAGAAAACGATTGAAAACTTGAAAAATTACAAGGAACAATTTTGTTTTCGAAATTTTACTTTCAACCAGTCAACACAAAAAAAATGAGAATCGGGCAACAAATAACCAAGATCCATTGAAATATATGTTGAAAGATAGAAAAAAAGCTGTTTGTTGTAAATATCCCCATTTAGCTGATTTAAATCAACTGATTAAAAATCTTGTGTATTTATTGAGCACATTGTAGTGATAGGCCTAGTCTAGGTTTCTGTTATCTTAAAAGCAACATATGTTTCAGCATGAGCGGGATTTGGTTAAAGTATTTGGGGGGGAGGGGGGCAGACCTACTGCGGGTTCTGGTGAGTATTCCATATAAGATTCAGTATGGAATACCTTCCTATTTAAGGTTATTCTATACCCCCCCCCCCCCCAGAGGAAGGGGATCCGGGGACTTGGCCCTGAAATATTTTTTTTAAATTCAACGCTCTGATACTGCATTTTAACCCTCCGAGTGTCCCATGTAAAGCTTGTAATTACAAGCCACATTTGGACATTTTGTGAGCATTTCTTAAAATTTTAATAAAAACTAGCTGTACCCGCCCGCTTTGCCGGTCATAATACTGAGTTTGATATTTTATAATCGAAATGTGCAGCAAGCTTTCAGTTTACACTGTATCTAATTTAGAATAGCTCAAAGTTATTTACAATTTACTACTGTACTCAATTATTTATTTTTTAAAGTTTAGCCTACCACAATTATTTAATTTTTTTTATTTAACAGCTGAATCAAATAAATCAATCAATTAGTATAGCTCCATAAGAATACCATGGGAATTTTGGAGGCCAGTGGTATGGTGGCCTGAAGTCGGAGAGGAAAATTCTTTCTTAGTGAGCCTCTAGGGGCCAAGATTAACCTATGTACAAAATTTCAAGCCAATTGGATGTACAGTTTTGGAGAAATGGTGATGAGTGGTAAACGGCTTTTATATATAGAAGATTGTAAATATTACAAAAGCATGACATATTATAAATCCCTGTAATCAGAAAATAATGTACTATAATAATATGAAGACAACAATAATCTTAACTTGAATCAACAAATTTTCATATGACCTTGTACAAAATTTTTTGTCATCACAAACGAGTTCAAAGTTTAGACTACCCGCAGAAAGGTTCCAGTCAGCCAAGAAACAATTCCAAAATGTATTAACTATAGGAAATGTTATATGCTACACATATCAAAATTAGGATAAGTAACCATAACAACAACACAATTATTTCATTTTGCTCTACAGTTTGCTGTTGTGGATTTGTATAACTTTATTCTGTATGTACCATTTAGGTTTACTTGTAATTGGTCCTTGATGAATTTGCCATCTATAAACAATTTTGAAAAATGGTGTATTACCGTTGAACAATGAACAAAACAAAACAACTGACTGATGACAATCAAGCCATTCCATGACAGGACAAAGTTCATCAGCTGTTCCATTCCGTTTTGCTGACTGTATATACTAGAAACAGGCATCAAAATAAACCATGAAGCCTGCTTGTTCCTTGAAATAAAAACCAGAGGTCGATACTGCATTTCATTATTGAATTACAAGCACTTTACAGCAACACTACAAAAAGATCGATGCATCATATTTTATCACTCGAGTGGTAAGTAAAAAAGGTCAACGCATCAACCTTAATCACCGCATCAACCTTAATCACCGGGAGAGATAAGATTTTCTTACTCAATTAAAATTAAATTTTGTTATATTATTTTAAGGTAAAAACCTAATTTGAACTCTCAGTGGTTGCATAAAATAACCGTGCTGTATAATAGTCAAATGTAAAGTTCATTTATTTTTACCAAGAATTTTTTTTATGACTAATTTAGAGTAAACAATAACTATAATGTAGGACTTTAAACATGTATAATATTTTATTAAACATTACACAATGCTAAATATAAATGATATATTACATTACATGTTATTGCACAATATTTTATACAAATTTATGCGTTAAATGAAAACCGTGTTTATTTTAGACGGTTAGGACTGACAGTCCTAGAGAGCTACCAGCTAACCTCACTAAAAATCAATAAAAATTAATGATTTAAATAATATATAACATTACTACTAACAAAATATAAAACGTATTACAATAAGAACATTAACTATGAACGAAAAGACTCAACATGTAAATATAAAATAATTATAACGAATCTTAAATAACAAATCAATACTAATGAAAGAAATATACAATTCTTTGAAAACACAATCATCCATCACTCACACATACCAACCGCAAACCATGACCATCATAGACCCGCCCAACCGGTCTATAGGTCCCACAAAACTGAGTCCTCTAGCTCAAACTATATTGTAGATTGAATCCGTTTATAACATAATGAGCGTACTACCTCTTATTCACTTTTGTGATGTGTGGTTATAGCATCCTAACCTCAACATAGTCGTTACTCACAAATAAGGGTGAAACACTTCCCTCGAAGATGCTTTACTTTATCTGTGGCCAATTAGTTTGGCCAACAAGACTTTGATCCCGACGTCTGAGAACGAAATATCAAACAGAGGCTGTTCTGAATTTGTTGTTTAAATTAGAATTGTATTCTTTTTCTTTTAGATTATATATTTTTTATTAATATGTTAAATTGAAAAAAAAAACTTAATTGTCAACTGTTATATTAAATAAGTATATTTGTAATTTTAAATAACGTTTTTAGGAGCTACTTTGGACGTAATGGCTACTTTCGACAAACTTTCAAAAATGTCAACAAAAAAGTCATAACTTCCACATAAAATGTCATTTGTTTCCTATTATATATCAAGTTTTAGCTAAACTCTTATATCTTAAGGGGGAAATCATTAACTATCATTATGGCTAAACATAAAAAATTAAAACCTAGAGTACTCTTTTCATGAAAAAAAAAGTTCACCAAAACTTTTCTTTGTAAACTGTACTTGCCCAAGTACTTCATTGCTAAAGTTTATATATGTTAGAGCTGCACTTTCTTCAGTTCAGAAATTATCAATAATGATAACAAAATGTGCATCCAAGAGATAAAAAATAAATATACAATTTGGTACCAGGTTCTTAAAATGCAGGTTAGCGTGTCACTGCAAGCGACTTTCCTCATGTTCAAGAAGTACCTATTACAAGTGTTGATTCAAACTAGCCATCCACCTATGGTGGAGATATCAGTAAGAAGCAAAAGTTCAGCAAAAAAATCAAATCAATGAAAAAAGCTAAAACAGTCAAAAAGGAAGTATTATCAGACCCAGATTCCATCCAGTTTTTATTCTGACAAAAGTGATGATGACATAAGTAAGAAAGCTAAATTTAAGCTAAAAAACAAACCAACGAAATAACCTGGAAAATTACAAAAGGAAGTATTACCAGATTCAGAATACATACAAAGTTTTAATTATGACAAAAGCGATGATGAACGGTATTGACTATAGTCTATCTTAGAGGATGATCCTACTATCAAAACCTTGAGAAATAAAGCCCCATACGTGGGTTATTGTTACTCACTCTACTAAGACCCAGGATAAACATTATTTTGAAAAAGTAATGAGCACCGAAATCCTGACCTAGAAACATGTGCAATTCGCTATCTAAGAAAAGTGCTTGGCAGCGATAACGTTTTTCAGTGGCCCAAACTATGTGATTTTTTTCAGATGTGGTTGCTGTCCTGGTAGAACCCACATTAAACAGAAGAGGTTTACTAATATTCCAGTACTACAAGTTTGATGTCTTTATCATTCAATAATTTGACTTTGTACTGCAAAAGCAGATTGTCGTCTGAAAGGGGGCGGTGACCCTTACTTCTGGAGCCAACATTCCCCGGATGTGTAAAAAAAAAAAAAAACACACACACACAAACGAAATATCCTATTTTTCTATTGGGTACACAGTGCATGCTACCTTATTCTATTAACTACCTTATTCATAATCTTCACATAGGTATGATTTTTTTTAACCCTTGTAAAGTTCCAAAATCTAATGGTAGATTCTTTTCAAATACAGCCTCTCCTATATCATTTATAATACAAACATGGAAGTTGCACCGAAATGTCTGGAATTCCTACCGAAATGTCTACCTTTCCAGTGCTTGATCCATAATAACCCCGTTACAGACTTGAAACTATATGCATTTTACTGCACTGTTACAAAGAAACCATATAGCAGAGTAACTGTGGACAGGCATGTTTTGTTTTTTTCTTCTTAACTTGAAAAGTCTAATTTTAGTTAAGGCCACCTTTTTACCTTTATATAGTGCTTAAAAATTGGGACCATTGACACATTTTTTCATTCATATATATCTTATAAGTTACAGCAAATATTAAAAATGTTGTTACTAAGTTTGACGGTAACTTAATCAAAATTAAATTCGTTCATAATTTAATAAAATTGAATTAATAAAATAATAAACATTAATCATTTCATTTATAAATGAGAAGTACAGGTACTAACCCTTCGCACGCGGCAAACAAATATATACCCAGCCTCTACTTTGCCTCAACCGGGTTAACAAACATATGCTAAATGAAATATTTCTGTTGATAATGTAAATGATAGTTCCTAACACTTCTGCTAGAGTGCAGCATCAATTTGGACATGTCTGACCAACTACCTCAGCCTATCAAAAACGCAAATTGTCTATGAATGAAAAGGGGCATGACAGCCAATCATGAGCGGCTCCGTCTCCTGCCTTTGCACACACGTACAACAAAAATATCCTCAGTCTGTCTCTCCACCCAAGCACATTGTTTTCAACACTTATCTTCCTTTCTCTCCGTTTTCTTGTTTTCAATTATTTTGTTGTAGTTATTATTGTATCATAAATGAAAGATACTGTTAAGTTTCAACTAAAATGTTGAAAATGTTTCATATTTGTACCTTTCATTATAATCGTACAAATACAATAAAATAGTGTTTAAAATTATAATTTTAACTTAATATATACATTTATTATGTTCTTTTATGTTTCTAAACCTTATAAAAAATTAACTTCACATTTCATTAAAATTATTTTTTGTACATATCACATGTTACATTGAAATAGGGTAAAAATAATTTCCGCGTGTGAAGGGTTAAAACAAAATTTAAATTATGTTTTCAATTTCTTGGTTTAACTGTAGTGATCAGGTTTCTTGTTAAAAAATCACTTTGATAATTAAAAATATGTGTACTGTATATTTAAGTAGTACATTTCTTTTTAAGTTTTGTGAGCCACTATTACAGGGTGTCTAACGCATTGTGGGCGAACCATTTGACCAAGAACATTGCTGTAAAGTTTTCCCCCCAAAAACCATATGCGTAGAACCAAATAAAAATATTTTCATTATTGTTAAGACTTCAGCATTGAGGGTCCAGGATTCGAATCTTAAAATATTTTAATGCAAACATATAGCATGTGGCATGCATATCATGTTAAAGGTATTAACGCCGTGAGTATTATGGTGTAATCAGATTTGAGTTTTACTTATCCATTTTAAAATGGCGGTCAAAAGTATGTTGAAAATAGCAAATTTTTTTGTCGCTAAACGCACAGCTTTATGTAAATATGAAATCCAAAAATAGTTCTGAATTCCTAAGAAAATTCTCTTTAAAATGATACCCAATATGGCTTAATTTTACTATTATATCCACTTTGGTTTTTTTTATTTTTGACAATTTTGAAAACCCCAAAAGTCAAAAATCTTAAATAGGAAGACCAGGCTTGATGGATACCAAATAAAAGAGTGTAAGTAACTGAAAAACTTTTATGTTTAAACAATAGGTCAATCTTGAATAATAACAAAATTGTGGCTAAAAACTAAATTTTTTTGGCGTTTTGTGTGTGGATATATGGTGCAATCCCGCTTATTATCAGCTGATTAAAGCGATCAGCTGATTTTACCTATTATTCCAACAAAGTATGTGTTCTCTATTACTTTTATTGTTTGTAACCAAACATATTTTATACAAACATTGCAGTTGTAGTTCTATACTGATAGTTTCAATTAATTTGTAAAGAATTGTTAAATAATATTTGTTGTATTATCAATTTATTACGTTTTTGTTTTAATTTGCGTTTTTTCATTGGTTTATGTTTACTCCCTTGTTTACATTTTTTAGTTTTGAATTTCATTTGTGTTTACAGTGTATGTAAATCTCATTTTTTGTAAAATGCCATCACAAAAGAAGAAGCATTCAGCATGTGAAGGGTTTTGGGTGAGTGTCTTGCCAATTTCAGGGCTGCTGAAAGGCTTTATTCTGAATGATACCCTGACAGAAACTATCAAAGTTATAAAAGTTTTGAGCACTTAGCCAATAGAGTATGAACAACAGGACAAGTTCAGGTCTCTAATCATAAGACGGGACCCTGTAGTAAAACAACAAAGGTCAGCTGATATTTTAGCTGCGGTAACAATTGATCCTCAGGTGTCTACTCGGCGCCTTGAAAGATACTCTGGAGTTAGTCAACCGAAATTGAAGATATTAAGAAATTTAAAAACATGTTGAAAGATTATTTAGTGCAGAAAGCTTTTTATACTTTTGAAGAATTTTATCTATCAAATGAT
>JAQJVL010010051.1:0-13784 GCA_035578905.1 Stictocephala bisonia | reverse complement strand
AAAAGGACTTATTTTCTATTACTATTCATTAGATACTAAATGTCATGTAAACAGAAATTGTAAAAATACAAATACACAAAAATTTTTATCGTTTGTTAACCATTTTTAATTGATCCCTTTTATTAGGAGTTGAGTATTTTATGATAATATAGACAACAAATCATATTATTTACCTATTTCAAATGTTGTAATTATAAAATAAGTAAATTGTTCCTCTGGAAGTTCGATAAAAGGGAAAACATAAACTTTAAAAAATGCGATATAGATGTAGAGAAAACAATTAAAAAATAGTAGTTCGAATGATTCATTTTTTAAATAAACTTATATTTTAACTTAATACTATATTCAAATACGGTTCCTATTCTATGTGTCTCATATTACCAGAATTGTACGTAGGAGACAAACGTAATGAGTTGTTGGAGATGAGGGGGGGGGCGGAACCCGGCCGGCCTAAGGGTGTCATGAAGCTAAATGCGGCCCTGACAATATGATTGGTGTGATGACAGATGAAGAAATAATATCAGTAGCGTGTTCTACAGGTTTAACTGAGGACAGTGACAATGATTCTCTGGATGAAGAACCGGAAGAGATTATGACTCATGCAGATGCCACCGAACAATTAGATCGGCTGATGGTGTATTTCGAGCGGCAGTCGGATACTTCGTCAGCGGAAATGTTGGCCTTGAAGTGGTTGCGTGATCGTACTTCCCGGAAGCAGTGCACTGAAGTTAAACAAAAGAAAATGACTAAACTTTTTCAAAAGCAATAAAATACTTTATTAAATATATTAGTGAGTACTGAAATTATATAATATGTATAAAAACATTACTTTCATTGTTTAATAGTATAATCTGTTCTCTTTTTATTAATATTACCAGTAAATAAATTTCTATTAGATTATAAATAGTGTTTGTATTTATATCCGGTTTATCCGGATTTTCGCCTATCCGGATCACTTCCGGTCCCAATTAATCCGGATATACTGTACTGTATACGCTTATACAAAATATATTGGCCAGTGGGGAGAATCACCTTCTCATCCAGGAAGAGATGGTGCTGTGTAAGTGGTAACAGTGAGAACCACCAGTGGTTTCCACAAACAGAGCATTAATAAGCTTTGCTTATTGTCAATTAACGGGTATTATTCCTTGATGGGTAGACAAAAGATACAAACAAGAAAAAAAAAATAGTTATACACATACCACCTATCTTTGAGTTTAGAAAAATGTGTTTCTTATAAAAATTCAGTGCATGAATTGGAACTTGTCAAACTTATTAATCAGAGAAAAAGTGGATACGAACATATGTTCTACCTATTTTTGAGTTGTTTATAAAAAAGTGTTTCTTAGGCCTTGTTTCCTTTCATAAAAGTTCCAGACACAAATCGCACAACATGTCTGGTAGGCCTACAAGTGCCGCAAAATGATCATATGTTTCCATTTCATGCAACTTCTGCAAAATTTGGGTAAAACGAGCATAAGACAGTAGTTTGTACTGTAAGTTACAGTAGGTAGTTTTCAAGGATTTTTGGTATTGGTTAATTAGTTGAATGGGTATGGATAACTTAAATGCCAGATGCAGTTTTAAGAATTACCCTCCCTTGCCCATGATTACCCGTTTTCATACAATCAGCTGAATAAAATAAGAGGTACTTAAAATACTTTTAAGGAATCAACCATGAATATATTTTGATACTTGTGTATTTACTTGTAATTTATGTAAATAAATGTTCAATATTTAAGGTATAAATAATAACATTTTTCTCCATATAAAGTCAATTGTATGTTGCACTTAAATTATTTTTTCTTATTTTTAATTTTCTTTTTTATGCATATTATAGTATTATAATTGTAAGATTTGATTTAAAATGTTTATAGATTAGAATTGTCTTGAGAGGGAAAGAGATAAAATCATAATTATTATAAATAACGAATTGACAACTGCCTCACATTTGAGGTTACCATAAAGATCCAGTACAAAAAATTTGTTTTATAATTTATGTATACAGTTAAGTGAAATACCATACATACAGATTGATGATAATTTATACATATAAATATATACATTATGGGTTTTATTGCTAGCTACAAGGGTAAAAGAAGAAAAATAGATGTTTTAACTGAGCTGCAGATTTTAAATACAAAAATAAAAAATGTACACTACTAAGTTCTACAATATTGTTTATCCGTTATAGAGCTAAATCTACCCGTTATAGAGCTAAGTCCAAGAAATTAAAACCATTCAACACTTGTTTCTCTAATCAAGAAGACCAGGTAATCCTCCAAGCAAACAGGCACGGATCCAGAGCAGTGAATTGGGGGGGGGGCGAACCTGCCGGGGGGTCTGGGGGGTATGGAATACCCCCCAGTAAGGTGGGGGTCCGGGGGTCCTCCCCTGGAAAATTTTTGCTATTTTAACGTCCTAGAAGTATTGTTTTTAGCAGTTTGGGGGGTGTTTTTAGGGTTTAAATATAGAAGAATACCTAAGTTCTGTAATTGAAAATAAGTTTGGCATAAATTTATTCCAACAGCTGATTAATGACACTAGTATAAACAATTAATTGTCAAATTGGTATTGCCATTGTTATTGCCATTGATACTTCTTAGAACCCCTGGGGTAGTTTCCTGATGTAATTTCAAAATAAATTGTACAACTTCGAAATAGCATTTAAGTATATACATTTAATATCACAACTATTAAATAATAAAATGGATTCCATTGGAATGTTGTATTGTTAAAATTTTATGGAAACAGTTCAATGAGCAACAACTTAAACATAGTTTGGACATAGTTAAACATAGTTAACTGTGTAGAGTTACATTTAACACATTCATTACACAACCATTAATATAATAACTCAACTATCAAATCAATGTCGTCTGTCAATCAGTGTCTCGGCGTCTCGCCATTACGTCGGCGCTAGACACGCAGTGTTGCCGGCGAAAATATATAGGCCTACCAATTACCAACCGACGACTCGGAAATTCTCCTTTCTACAAACTCAGACTACACATCCGAATATTATATATACTGTAATATTATTAAGACGGTAACAATTACTAATGTTATTTTCATGACGGTAAATCAAATATTTTATTAACATTTTATTCTAAGCGTGTAGGTACATATTTTGCTTTTTTCCGTTTGGGGGGGGCGATCGCCCCCATCGCCCCCCCCCCTTAAATCCGTGCCTGCAAGCAAAGGGCATAATGAGCATTCATTTAACCTTCAGAGAGCACACCAACATCCACCGAACCCCTTGGAAATTTATCTTTGACATTTTTCAGTTTACGTTTGTAGTGAAAATGTTCAGTACCATGTAAATTTAGTCAGTATCTCTACGCATCAGCATCAACACCCGCCATCAGCAACCTCAATTGCCATCAGATAGCTGATTGGTGGTAAACATCCTTATTTACCTTGGGGTCTAGTGTACCCATTGTGCTTGTAGAGGTTGTGTTTCTCCACTTTGTATATGTTTATATTGGTTATATGGAATATGATATTGTATGTAGTTATTTTTGAAGGAACTCACGTTTGTCTATAAAAACTTAAGATACTTTACAGTATAGTATTTCTCTAAACGTTCAAAACACTCGTAAATATACAGCTATTTTTGAAAGTTAATATTTGAAAAAATTTGTTTTGCTAAAGATATTTTACAATTTGTAGTATTTTTCCTATTAATCAATATATCAATGAAAATAATATACTAAATGGTCTAATTTAAATAAACAAACCTAATTTAAATCATCTTTTTGTGTATAATTTATAAAGCAAACCCGATTTAACAAGGGACATAAATTTAAATTAATTGACTACAGTTTTACAATGAATTTGTATTCAAAGTTTAAAATTAGAAAATATCATTCATGGTTCCTCGAAGAGCGAAGTTAATCAAATATGAAAACTCTGACTCCTCACTAATTCTCAAACTTCCTGTAAGCTAAAATTATGGACTGACATTTTTATGTTATAAATATTGAAAGTATGCCACGCAGGTTTTGTTTTCCCCCAACCCAAGATAGCATATACTGTATTGATTTTGGTAAAATAAATTGAGAAGTAGACATTTCAATGGCTTAGTGAATGACTTAAAAAGAATAAAAGAGTTCTCATTGAGATTGAATATTTCTGATGTATCATTTTAAAAAAATATGTGGTTTTGAGGTATCAGATGTTGGATAATGTCTTTACAATTGTATCTATTCATCAAGTTTTTGTTTCATTCAATCCTTAATATGGAGCACAAAAACATTCCGACTACAACAGTAATTTTTACTGAATAAATTATATTACGTAACAAACATGGAAACAATTCTGGTTCAGGGGGGTTAGTCTTATGACAAGATGGAGAGTTGAACTCATAAAAGCAAATTTGAAAATCAGTACGTAAAATATGAACCATATAATATCTTAAGTAAAATCAAGTATGGAAAACATTTTTGGCTTTAAACAGGAAATAAAGTTGTCAGCTGTTTAAAAATACGAAAGAAATTGTTTTTTTTCTTAAAACACGTTTGATTTTCATGAAATGATAATTAGAAAGAAAGATTAATAAATTCAGTGTACTGTCTCCTCTCTACGTAGTTAAGTTTAAAAATAAAATTGGAAATGTTTTTGAACTGTTTGACCGAGTATTGCTGGCGCTCATTGTTTCCATTATATGTGTGAATTAGGTGATGTCTGGAGTTTTTGTGGAAAATTATGAGAAAAAACGACAACGTTCTGTTAGTAATTTTATTTGAAAGAATAGAAGCCCTAAAAGGATGTTTTCTAGTGATATGTACATTAAACTCAAAACAGCCTAATATTTTAAATGATTTATCAAGCAGTATATTTGAAATAATAAAACATTCAATAGAAATGGCAGGAAAAAAGCTGCCATTATTTCATATTAGTCTGGAAATGTAGTCTTATGTTACTCTTCTATACGATATACGTATTAAATATTTCATACATTACGAACATGAGCGAACAGATCCCTTACAATTAATTGGTATGATTCCCGGGTCGGCAAGTAGTCTGCCAATATATATCCGGAAGCGGATGTCTTCCGTTCGGCCTTTTGTTGCTTAATTCAGTGGTCGTTGGAATAGCAATAAGTTCAATCAGAATTGTGATCACGGCGTGCTTTCTTTCGTTCAGATACACATTGGCGATTAGTAAGGTTAAGTTTCAGTTGTGTAACGGTCACTGCCACGGTGACTTCATTGCATCATCTATTGGTGACTTCAGCTATTGGGAGATAACGTTGTATTATTTTATTCCTATACACCGTCCTGAAGATAACTGCCGCAGTAATGAATGGCTAAGTATACAGATGAATGTCAATACAATCAGGGCCGCCCAGAGACTTTTGGTGGCCCCGGGGCAAAGTTTACCATGTGGTCCCTTCCTTCACTTCAAAATAAATTTAATTACTCTGATTATCAAATATACTATAATTGATATTTTACTTTTAGCACATTCTACAATATTCTTACCATCTCTTTCGTTAGATTACTATTGTAATTAAGATTCTTGTTCATGGACGTTTTCTCAGGGCTAGCTGCGAAGCTCTGGTAAGCGTTTTTCTAATTATCATATACTTTTTAAACATTTCCTTAAGTATTACCGCTACAATAACATCAATCTCTTATAACAAAACTGTTATTCTTTAATATTAAATAAATAATAACGAACCAAGCAATGCCACAGTCAGTTGCATAGTTGGGCGCAGCAGCTCTTCGATTGCCAGTTGAGGAGCCATCCTCGCCAATGATATTAGCTGTGGGTGAGGGAGGGAGGGGCCAATAAATTTGTATAGGCCACTTGGCTTCGCTAGCTAAAGAGCAAGTTTAGACTGAGAGTGGCCGAATGTTTAGGAAGTAAAATAATTTGGCGAGCGCGAACATCTAGTGCTTTAAAAACAGTCAACTGAGAGTTGAGGTTATGGTATTGTTTTCAATACAGGTTGTAGACCACTGGGTACGTAGCTTATTGATGTTGGACATTAAAATCTAGTTTATACTCGTGATTTTAGTTTGTGTTTGTGCTAAACTTTAAAACTATTCATTTTTTTCACAGGCATAAAAGGCATTTTGTACCAACTCAATTTTCTCAGCATAAAACACAGTAAAATTTATGTCTGTCAAATTGGACACTTTATCATTGATGTACATCACAGTATACACATCCGTACAGTGACAGTGGTATTGACACAACCATTCACGAACAGTGGTATTGACTCTCCCGCTCAACAATACACGTACAGTGGTTCAATCTTAGTTAATTTCACTTATCACGCAACAAACAATAAATAAATACTGTATTAATGATTGTCAAAAATATAAATGGCTTACTCGTTCGTCAGTGACAGTAAAAAATTATGAAAACTATTTTGATTGGTCGTAGATCTTGTTATATTAATGAATGACAACATTAATCAATTATGCTATTTGTTTGGAAACAACCCGTACGTGGGCATAAATGGTTTGTAATCAAAAGCTACTCTACTGAATTTGTTGAGAATACACCCCTGTTCCTGTAACAGTTTCAGGGAAAATTAAACCAGACAATAAAAGAGTTACAACAAGTTAAATGTTACAAAATAAATACTATTCAAAAGGAGTTGTACAAATTTTAACAATGATGAAGATGTTTTATCTATTAACGGTGTACTTAAGAGCTCCTCTTTTCATTAAGACCTATGTCATAATATTTTGGTAAAATGTCTTTACGAACATCCATGTCATAATAACTAGTAAATTTAAAATGTCAAAGGAAACATTACAGTAGAGTGAAAGTTAAAAAAATTGCATGTACAGTAAACTCTGGTTAATCGGTTAAATATGATGGAAGGTGAATCCGGATGGTACAGAACGAAACAAAATTATAATTTTTAGACAAGATTATGCCACGCAATTCCTCCCGCGATAGCGTAGGGCAAGTTGAATGTAATGCATCACACACACATATTGTTGCACATCCGGTAAGCGAGCGGTGATGTTGTATGCATATTTACCAAATTTAAGTACCTAGAAATCTATTGTATTTTAGTGGTTTCATCGTTAATTTATTCTTTTTATGCTGTAAAAATATATAATTTACTTTGCAGTATATTACAATACTATATTGAAACATGTATAGTCTATTTTTATTAATTTCAATAAAACATTACCATAAATTACAGTACCTAAACTTTACCTTTTTGTTCTCTCAAAATCTGGAAATGGAATATGAATCATAGCAAATTAAATTAATTGATAATTATAGTAGTTTACTAGGAAATCCAAAAGAATGTATTAAATTACAGAAAATACAACAATAACAAAATATTTCTTTACTGGACGACAGTAAAAAAACAGACTAATGATTGACGATACCAAGTAGTCTAAGCAATACACGACCTACCCTTTATGACAATTAATTGAACTCTTCCAGCCACGTTGTTACAACATTGTATATTTTGCCTGCGGGTTTTTTGGGTGCAAAACACAGTTACTACTGAAATACGACTACTATTTCTTAAATTTAGTGCATATATTGAAAAATTGCACTAAATTACTGCAAAGAGGAAAGAGTGCAACGTTACCACGTTCGAACGGAGTGCCGCCGCCTACTACCAGCTTTGAAACTAAGTTTGTAAGAACCTTTTCTCATAAAGACTTTTCGACCTTTTTAAAATGTTTTTACTTTAATTTTGTTTGTTTATTTAACTGTGTTGTTCTTAGGCTTCCACTTTTTTTATTACAATTTATTAATTTGCATACTTTAGGCCACAGGTTACTGATCACTCGTTTTCACATTATATAGATTTATTATTTTGCTACGATGAGTCAAGGGATTTTCGAAACACTAAATCAAGATTATTTTTCTACATAAACAGAATTTGTGAAAAAATACAAAATAAGGGTAAAAGCTTAATCAACAAACCACTACAAATACAAATCAATTCACAATTGCTGTATTATCTTAGGTTTATAATAGTAATATATCATAACTAATGGTTTTGTAAGGATAATAACGTGACCAAGCGATTGATTTTCCTACCACTAAAAGCCAAGATAGAGTTGAATTTAGGACAAGTATAACAATTTTATTTGAAGTAGTATATACTTTTGAAATTAAAGTTAAAAAATAAAACATACAGAAACGTTCTTGTCCACCTTGTATTAAACACGTCCAAAACGGTGTTTTGAGTAATACAAATGTAAAGTTAGTGGGTCTTTTGACATGTTTTATATAAATAGTGTACGAAAACAGGACATCTTATAGAGGTGGCCCATTGTCCACACCACTCAAGTATATTTATATGTTCGCAAACTGGAATTTATATTTTGGTGTGTTCACAAGCTGCACGACTTTATACTTGTTCGCAAACAAGACAACTGTTGACACACTAACCAGAGCGTAGCTGTCACACCACTATGTTGACTGCTGACAAACTTCAATGACCAGTGTACAACTTGCTCCAAAAGGCTCCCTGGTTGCTATAAAACAATTGGTTTAGTTTAAACGTTTTAAAACTAAAACTGGAAGACTTATCTGGCCTAATATCACTTTTGATAATTTGATACAGTCCTGAATCATTTCTTATCTAGTAGATTATTAAGTATTATCTTTTTTGTTGCATGAAATGTGGTCCCCCTGTGAACTAAGTCTGTGTGGCCCCGGGGCAATTTGCCCCTTTTGTCCCCCCTCCTCTGGGCCACCCTGAATACAATTAGTTGTTGCGGTGTGGTAGCTCAGTGACTAAGAAGACTGCGGAGAGCAAGTTTCAAGGTTTGGATCAACTAGTTGAATAAAACTCATGCACAGACCTGTAGGCCTATGTGAACTGGCGAGTGAAGTTAAGATAATAATCTATTGATACACTGGAATGATATATCCTTTATAACATAGTTTTGTTAAAAGTAAAACCAATATTGATAATTGTATGAACTTTTCTTTTTATATCAAAAGCCACTAAAGATAGAAAAACTCAAGACAGAAATGTTGCTGCAGCTAACGTAGCAAGTTTCATGTGAAAAGTAGCATCACACCACTAAAGACCATGTCTTATCTGTAAGTAATTTCAGTTTAAAACATTATCAACAATATGGCCACGTAAGTAGCCATAAATGTTATTTGATTATAAATGACAATTTAATAATTTCCAAGGACAATCTCCATGTAGGCTAACTGCTAGTAGCGTCTTTGAAGTAAGATTAGAATCGTAAAACAAAGTATAATAATCATCCAGATAAGCTACTATTATGATATTTTTACAAATCGAACAATTACAATTAGTTTACGCTTATTTAATAGATTTCATTTTAATACTTGGAGTTTTAGCTATTTAAATTTTAAAACAGAACTCAAAATAGCTTAGGTGTTAGGTCTATATTACGATTTTAGGTTGGGTTTACTGGATCATTATTTATTGATATAAACATTAAAAATTATAGTTTATACTTTCTTATTCTTATTCTTACATATAAGACGCCGACACAACGTTGTGCGTATTTTAAGGCGAATATGAATGGTTTTATGAGTGTAGGATGAGTGTAGTCTGGTTACTAACTGAGTTCAACTGTTCCTCAGAAAGGGCAATTTATTAATAGCCCAACAGCCAGGGCAACTAAGGGACCTACAGCTTTACGTGGAATCCGAACCACGTAGTGCTGGTCTGATTTTCAGCTAATTGACAAGCCTGATACTCAGTTATCTCCCCCACACAACATCCGCACAATGATTACCACCCAACATGGACACCCCAGACTTCTCTAGTAGTGTCCACGCCGATAGCAACCACCAAGCGGACGCCATGCCGGTATTAAGAGGACCGAGCATACAACCTATCGCCTACAATCTCCCAAACACTTTGTCCCCATGTAGCTGGGTTACAGCACTGCGCCACCAGTGCCGACAAATAGACACATACTTGCTCAGTGCATTCATTCAACTACTATCAGCCTCACATTTTATCCCATAAAATGCACAGAAATAATGTTAATTTCCAGGTTATTTCAATTAGCTTAGACGTGTTTACGTTTTAGACGTTAACGTTTTCTATTATTTCCGTTATTTCATATTCTGCAAAATACTGATGTTGTTTAGCCTATCATAAACTGGCTATTTCTAATGTACGCCCTTAGGATACCCTAACTCACTTCACGTGTCAATTCTGCCTCTCTATTCCTCTTGTTCATCTGACCTTTAAATATGTAATGAGCGTAGTGTGCTAATACTCAGGCTCGGTACTTTAAGTATTTCATTAGATCCGTAGCTCATACTCGTATTGTGGACTCCATTTCATTATACAACGAACAAATTGGCTCCGCTAATCTGAAATTTTCGCCTTCATTTCCGGAGTAGACTTCACTTCTGAGATAACACATTGTTACTATGTATTTATAGTGCAAGATATTTACGCTATTAGTGGTATACTGTATTGCTAAAGATGTACGTTGATAATAATGTATGTTACGGACTATTGCTGTGTTATTTGTTGCGAACAGATAGTACGTTCAGATTATGTAGCAAAAAGCGTTATATAGCAAAAGTTAAATAACAAATGCTAGAAGTAGAAAACTGACATATGAAAAGTGTTGCTATATTTTACAAATTTTACTATATCTGACAAAAATTCTGCTATCCATTCGATGTCGGTAAACATCTAAAGAAACATCTGCTACATAACATTTGTTAGATCTAACAATATCATATACATAACATTTCTTTCTGCATCAGCTTCCACAGAGTACAGAATAAGAATTCTTATTCTTTACTCTGTGGTGTGCAGACTACTCAGCCACTGATCTCTATGTCTCAAATGATTTTCAACTTCTTCCCGTGTTTTTATGTAATTTTGTTGAATAACATTTTGAACTGTCTCCAACTAACAATTTAGTTTGTTTCGGAAACAGCAATGGATGGATACGTTTGCGATAGCGTGTGGTTTGTAATTTAATAAAACTTTTCTGTAAACAACGGCAGGTACGAGTCGTCATCTGCTGAATATCTCAAAGTCACTGCCACATTCTCATGAACAGATTCAGTATTTTATACCCTCTTATGTTGTCTGTGTGATGTTGAAATGCTGGTAAAGCCAGAGATGTTGTTCTTTTCCTCTTTGTTCTTATAATAATAATAATAAACTTATATTTCTTGTTAAACCTATTACGTGTTTCAGGTATTTTACTATATTTTTTTATTATCTGTTGTTTAAAGTAATATATTTTAATCCTATTAATGAACCTTTTGCTACGTCTTAGTGAATGAATATTTTATTATCTGTATGCTTATATATGCTTATATTAATTTGTCAAGTAAGATCGTCACCTTTAATTATTTAAATTATTTAACATGTCTTCTTAAATTCTTTTTAACATGTAATTCTTCTTAAGTTTTAATTTTGGGTTGTTAATATAATTATTGAATTAAATGCTAACATATATTGTTATTTAATAGACCTAATCGTACAATGGATTTACTTCTGGAAGAGAAATAAATAACTATTGTATTCTTTGCGTAGATGGTACAGATTATTTATTGTAAATTCTCTTAATTCTAATTAGATCAAATCTTCATCATCAGATGGTTAGTACACAGTAAAAGTGAAGATAGTGCATGCTTGAGGTTAGAAATAGTTTTAATTAATTCTACACTATTGAAGCACCACGCATACGAGGTTCTTAAACATAAAAGCTTTAGATCAATCGCTACCGGCTCGCCAGTCTACTACACAACTAACAAGTATAATCTATTGAATTATGTTAGGGCTCCGAAATTTACTTTTGCACTAATGCGGAACTTCAGCAGAAAAAGTCATTTTTTTAAATGGTAATGAAATTATATTTCTAATATGCTTTCTTCATATTATGCTCTGATCCTGGAGCATAGGGGAGTTGGAAGGGCAACTTCTAGATGGTTGATGAACCTCCTGGCCTCAAGAAGGGCTGAGACTGTGGTCGGGAAGAGCATAATTCAGGTGAATACAACAAGAGGATGTCCACAAGGCGGAGTACTGTCTCCCTTGTTGTGGAGCCTGGTCATAGACGAGCTTCTCAGGATAATCACTGGGAATGGTCTCATATGCTTCGGCTATGCAGACGACATCGTCATAATGGCCCGAGGAAAATTTGAAGAAATTCTCTGTGATTTGATCCAGAGAGGTCTAGAGGCTGTGCAGAGATGGTGCCAGGGAGTAGGGCTTAGGGTCAATCCTGCCAAGACTAATCTGGTACCATTCACCAGGAAAAGGAATCTACCACGTCTGAGAGCGATCAGATTTGATGGAGTAGAGATTGAGTGGAAGGCAGAAGTGAAATATTTAGGAATCACACTAGATAAAAAACTTCTGTGGAGGAGACATATAGAGGAGACCATGAGTAAAGCAAAGCTAGCACTGATGGTGTGCAGAAGGATTGCGGGAAATTCTTGGGGCTGTCAACCAAGGATACTGCACTGGATGTACACGATGATAGTGAGACCCTCCATCACTTATGGTGCTATTGTATGGTCGGGGAGAACGGGTTTGGACACCGTTAAAAAAGCACTCGGCAGTGTACAGAGGCTCGCATGCATTTGCATTACGGGAGGGATGAGGTCTTGTCCCACAGCAGCTATGGAAATGATTCTCCACCTCGCGCCCTTGCATCTTCACGTTGAGGAGGTGGTGAGGGTGTCTGAGGTGAGAATAAACAGGATCATTACCAGGCAAAATATGAACTTCGGAACTCCTCGGGATTTCTGGGATTTTCCGAGGGACTCTATAGTCAGGAAGTTTGATTTTGAACGATCGTTTCAAAGGGAACTGAGCACAAAAAGGGACTGGAGTGGAGAAAGCATCCGCACAATGTCCAGCAGCCACATTATGTGGTTTACAGATGGTTCTAAGACTGAGGAGGGGACCGGTTCCGGTGTGTTTGGGCCAGGTACCAAACTCTCGGAGGCGATGGGGGAGTTCCCTAGTGTATTTCAGGCGGAAATTCACGCCATTGATACATGCATTAGAATCAATCTGGAAAGGGAATATAGGGGCAAGATGATTGCTATAATGTCGGACAGTCAGGCAGCCATCCAAGCACTGAGTTCTCCTATTATCAGGTCGGGGATGGTTTGGGAGTGCCGGCAGAGACTTAACTTGCTAGGGAGAAGCAACAAGGTGACACTTCAATGGGTGCCGGGACACATTGGTGTTGAAGGGAATGAGAAGGCAGATGAGCTTGCAAGGAAGGGGGCATCGACCCCGCTTGTGGGACCAGAGCCTTTTTGTGGCCTTGGAGATGCCTTCTTCAAGGAAGAAATTAAAAGGACAATGGTGGCCAAAAGAGACAGACTCTGGAGGGCCACAGCAGGGCTGAGACAAGCTAAGAAGCTGTTGGGAGGCAGGAACTTCAACAGATTCAAAGTATGCATAGGCCTAAGCAAAACCAGACTGAAGAGGGTAACAGGCTTCCTTACTGGGCATTGCCTACTGAGGAGGCATGCTAGGAATCTGGGTCTGGTAGAAGATGCATCATGTAGATTCTGTGGAATGGGAGAGGAAGACCCTCTTCATTTACTGGAAGAGTGTGATGCTATAGCGACAAAGAGAGCCAGGCATCTGGGTCGGTACCAGATTAGACTGGAAGAAATACCACATCTAGAGATCATCCAGATCCTCCGATTCCTAGAGGATCTGGGAATTGATGAATTGTGACCGAGCAGTCTCGGGCAGAGCATGGGGGGCAAAATAGATCTTGATAGGTCCAGTTGCTTAAATTTCACCCCAAATCACAATACAATACAATACAATACAATGCTCTGAATTATTT
>JAQJVL010010050.1:0-13787 GCA_035578905.1 Stictocephala bisonia | reverse complement strand
TACATAATTCAACACTTTTTTTTTTTTTTTTTTTGTAAGGAGAGGCCGATCTCCTCTTTAACCTTACTCTGCCCATTCCTCATAGACTATTGATCTGTGCGAGGAACTTATTCAGACAGAGTAAGGGGGTGAACCAGTACAGTAGAAGGTGAATATTACTGATAAATTTTCCAGTCTAGGCCGGATTCGAACCAGTGCTATCTCTAACCCTAGCTCAGAGTCTTGACGCCTTAGACCACTCGGCCACCGGCTCGCCCAATTACTTAGCCTTGCAATTACTTATATGTTACATTGTGATTTGTACAACATTAATATGTTAGGAATGTTTTTGATCACACTTATATATTTGACGTTTTCTGGTATCTATAATATATTTTGATGTGTTCAGACGATCATATTCAGAACATTTCATAAAAATGTAATTTATATATTTTTTACTGTGAATGAATGAGATCACAAAGAGATCTCTTTTCACAAAGAAAGAGCCCCCATTCTTGTTCCGCTCTGAGTGAGTCATTAATCGACTGATTCAGTTACTACCAGTGACTACATTCATCCGTCCCTCTGTGAGTGCAATCATTAGAAACATGTTTACATTACTTTGTATTTATTATATACCTACCGCGTTATTTACTGATAGTCTGAAACTAAAATCTTAAGGAGTCTTTTCAAGGAACGCTCGATTATAATTAGCTATCACGCTCATGTTTCTATTCATTTCCCTCTTACGAGTATAGTATGTGTAACTTAAGATTTTAACTGTTTGCTTATCTTGGAATTTAAATTTTTTTTAAATGTTCAAGCATATCATTATGATACACATATGATTGTTGTGTGTAATAAAACAATATCGAAAGCTTTAACTGTGCCTTCATTAAAAAATAAAATAAAATAAAAGTAAATTTAAAGACGAACAAACATAAATATATAAGAAGCAGTTACAGAAAATCTTAATTATTGCTACTGTGGTTGTGTTTATTAAGTAATATGAATTCTTATTTTAGGAACTATGATAATTTTATAAAAACTGTTTTGCGTATACCTTTGTTGTGTGTATTACATAATATATATTTATGTATATGTCATCCTAAGTGAAGTGATATTTTTATATTTAGAAACAATATTTCCCGTCATGATCCAAATATATTATAAATTATACACTTGTTTAAAATATATTATATTAAAATGGTCTCTGTTTTTTTCAGTTATCTTAAACCATTCGCCCTATTTCTTTTTCACTAATTAAACATAATTATTTAAATTAAATTAAAACTCTTATCAACCTTCTCCATTACATACAAAATTTCCCCATTATAAGTACATACTACGTTTTTTAATTATTTAGAGTATCATTTATATCTTATAGAAAACTAATATGTTATGGTATCTTTGAATTAAATAAGCAATATTTCCGTACTGTTTGCCATTTTCACACAAATTGTTCAGAAATATATTGGTTATTTGTAGTCGACGATTAGAACCATTTAATACATACATTTTGAGTTTCATTGTCTATTATTTAAGTTAATTGTAATTAAATTGGCAAATAGAATTAAAACTGACATTAGTTGGACAGTAATTGAAATACAAATTGAATGATCAGTATTATATTACTTTAACTGTATTAAATGTGATTTGTGTTTAAAAATAGTTTATGTATTTTCTCCCTTCTTTTATCTACAATCAAAAATGTTTATTTCTAATAAAATTCAATACATCATAAGGCCTATACGTCTCTGACTTATGTCTATTTTGTAAAATGTATATTTTAATTATTTGGTGATTATTTAAGTGTTCTACACTAATTAGATTGAATATTTGAAACTGAGCAGTGAAACTAATCACCAATATTGATGAAAGCTGTTTTCCGAACTGTCCAAAAGGACACATTAAATTCGTAAGTATTTTCTCAAATAAAAAATTAAACAACAAGATTCCGGTTTGTAGAATATACGTATTTATAAGAAGTGACTGACAAAAAGGAAGGACGACAGTGCTGCTGCACCACTCGTCACGACAAAGCCAGGAACTAATCTCCCCCTCATTAGTGAATTCCGGCAGACAGCTGTGCCCCTTACAAGAACGGAGATAAAAGTTCCTGGCCAAGTCTGCCATCTAGTGAGCATTTAATGGCCAATTTTATAAGTAATATACATTAAATAACTATATTAAAATTTAGTTTTATAACTGATAAGATGGATTTTAGGTACTAACATAAAAATTATACATAAATCATAAACTTAAAACAATAAATTATTAGTTATTGTTGTACGTAAAGTTGTGGTTTTTAATAAGACTAATTATTACGATCAAGGGGAGTGTCCAGTTTAGGTACAGTTAGTACAAGTCAACCTTCGAGTGAACACTTTTATCTCACTAAAGTCAGGGTAAGTAAATTTATCAATTATGTCAAATGTTATTTATTTCTCTCACTAGAGCCCCTTTTAATGCGCGATCGAGTTCATGTGAGTGTATAATATATTATTCATGATGTGTATATTTGTATATATTTCCAAATGATTGTATCTATAGTAGACAAACTAGATTCATGGATATACGATAATATATCGTAAGCAATAATATTAAACGGAAATATTGATCTTCAAGGAAGATTGTGGTTATATTCTACTTCAAGTTTATAAGAACACGCTAAAGTAGGCTCTTTGAATTTAAGGTGATTTTTAAAGACACTAGCATATTGCGGCAGTGCTTACGTATTCTCTACCCGAGAGCAATAAAAGGCAATAAACCTGCCTTGGCCTAATAAAACGCCTCGATTGAGCATTAGTTTTAAAAGAAGTTCTTTAAGCATTAATCCATAGACACAAAAATATCAGTTTTGTATAGTTACATGCTATATATATTCACATTACTTTATGTTGGAGAATAATCACATTTCTTCTATATCAAAATAATTTTGCAAAAAAACAGTGTAGTTATTTTTTAATTTTTATAATGTTTTTATGTTTTTTTATTCATTATTTGGTAATGTATTGTTTTCTTTCAGTGAATTCCTTAATCAATGAAGAGGTAGAGCTATTGATAGTCCATGTTTATCCCCATAGCTGTTTAACTAATGTAAGATTAAATCGCTTACTCGGAACATTCCGTAAGCGATTTAATCTCCAACATTCTGGTGGACTAAACAAACGAATGTGTCTTTGTAATATTAGTAAAGAAAACTAAATACACTATTTTTAATGGTTCTAGACTCTTGTGCAAACATTTACAAAAAATGCCATTCATATTTTGAAAATGTTTGTTCTCTAACAGCAAAAACGGAGAAATAATTTGGTTTTCATTATTAATATTACATTATCTATACCTATAAAAGGCAAATACCACTGACTCACTCATTTGTCGCTGTAACTAAAATAGCACTAAGCCTACGAGGATGACATTTTGTAGAGTCAAAGGTCTTATGTGCCTTTTATTGCTTTTAATAATAATGAATTATTTAAGAAATTCTATTTATCAGTAGCTTTTAAGATTTGTCCAAAATTGTACACACAAACATTGAAAGTGAAGATAAATTCAATAATTCAGGAATATATAGGATTAACTGTAATGATCTTAATATGTTTCACGTAGGTCAGACTGTAGATGTTAACAAAAGATATAAACACCATGTCTCTGCTTTAAAAAAAAAGAAATCTGAAAGATCTAATGTAGCTAAACACCTTCTGAATTGTACCCACAGTTCCAATAAAATAGATGAAAATGTAGATATTCTAAAAGTTTGTAATAAGGGTCGTATATGAATGCTTAGGAAGAGTTATTTATTTTTAAAGAAAAATGTAAGCATCGTAATACATTAATGAAGGAACAGGTTAATTTTGATTCCGAAATAGTTTTTAATAATGTATTTTCAGCGACTAAAAGAACAGAAGTAACAGCCAATAGGGATTAACCAATAGTATCGCAGCAGCCGGTATTTTGACGATTCCACCCAATGGGGTCACGTGATCATAGGCCTATAAATTGAGTTGTAGAACATCATTTGCCATTCTTTTGTGAATCCCTCTGGTCTGAGAAAGGTGAGCGTGCTTTACCGAAATCGATCGCCATAATATTTATGCATTTTGTGCTTATATTGTAATAAATTTGTGTTTTATGACCTTTACTTGTACTGTGTATACATATATATATATATATATATACACACACAATATATACACCAACACGTATTATGCTAACTAAACAACTATTTTTCTAGGAGAACAAACTGTATTAAATGGGAAAATATACAATTTAATCTGAACACATATATAGCCAGGTCATAGACATGGCTAAACATGGCTAGAAACACGATATTTCACCGATATATATATATATATATATATATATATATATATATATATATATATAATACATACTACTGTAATTGACTCTGAATCAATTAAATATTGTGTTTCTCGCCATGTTTAGCCATGTCCTACGATCTGGCTATGCATGCTTTAAAACTAAATTGTTAGTTTTCCGATTGAAAATAGTTTGTTCTCAATATAAAAGCCATTCTTACATTCTTACATATGAGACGCCGACACAACGTTGTTGGTATTTTAAGGCGAATATGAATGATTATATGAGTGTAGGATGAGTGTGGATGAATGTAGTCTGGTTACTAACTGAGTTCAACAGTTCCTCAGAAAGGGCAATTTATTAATAGCCCAACAGCCAGGGCAACTAAGGGACCTACAGCTTTACGTGGAATCCGAGCCACGTAGTGCTGGTCTGATTTTCAGCTAATTGACAAGCCTGATACTCAGTTATCTCCCCCACACAACATCCGCACAATGATTACCACCCAATATGGACGCCCCAGACTTCTCTAGTAGTGTCCACGCCGATAGCAACCACTGAGCGGACGCCATGTCGGTATTAAGAGGACCGAGCATCCAACCTATCGCCTACAATCTTCCAAACACTTTGTCCCCATGTAGCTGGGTTACAGCACTGCGCCACCAGTGCCGACTTTACCACTCATCACTAGTTCACCAAAACTATACGTCCAATTGATTTGAAAATATTTACATAGGCTTATCTTGACCTCTAGAGGAAGGATTTTCTTCTCCGATCTCAGGACTCCGTCCCACTGGTCTCCAATATTTCCATAGTATACTTATGGTGGTATATTATTTTATTGATTTATTTGATTAACATCTGTTAAATAAAAACAAATAGAATAAAATTGTGGTGGGATAGACTTTTTTAATTAAAAATAATTGAGTAAAGTAGTATATTATTCATAACATCAGCTTTTCTAAATTGGATTTTTATTTTCAAAAACTATTTATTTTTATTTACTTTAATTAATTGTTTAATGCCCTTTAATTATTGGAATGTTTACTCATATTTTGATTGCAAGTCTTCAAACACAATAGTATGACAGGTGAAGTGGCCGGGTTCAGCTAGTATTATTATTTATACACTACACAATGGTTATTAGAAGATACTAGAAAAATACTGCTGTATTGAAGTTCAAGACATTTTCCATAGTTTATAACATTTCTGATAGTGTATGCTCTGTTGAGATTTGTTTTGTCGAGTATAATTATGTTAAAAAAATAATCAAATATGATTTTTATTCTATTTAGATATCAGATCAAGAAAGTGGTAAAAATCTTTCATTTTCAACCACTATATAATCGACAAAGGTTTTTAATCTGATGGCACCACATTGAGATAGGCCGACACAATTTCAGCAATAAATATTAATATCAATTATGCATTTAAATACACAAAAACAAGTTTTTTGCTTGGAAAAAAAGAATAATAATTGAGGTTTCAAGATAGGTATGAATGATCAAGTGAGGTAGCCTAACATAAACTAAGCTCTTTGGAGGAGTGTGGCTTTACTTTGAATCCTTAGCAACAAGTTTTGCTCAAGAGTTGACAAAGGGATAAATGTTTAGACAACAAGGGTTAGGCATGTGTGCCACAAGAGATATCTACCAGTGATATTGATCTGCCAGTGATATTCTGACGACAAGAAATGTTTCATCAACGAGATAAAAAAACACAGATAACATTATTTCGTGAATTTGAATTTTAAAAGGGGTCTAAATTATGGCTCAATGTTATTTAAGACAAACTGCATAGTTTACTTTGTACGAAAATAAATTAATTAGTTTTAAATTAAATTATAAACTAAATAAATACGTCGTATGCCAAAATATGTCTAGTATCAGGCCTAAAAAAGTAAAACATAGAACCAGCAAATACGATACTCAAGATAAAGTGGAATACTGACATTAACGTTCCGACATGTTTAGGTCTGATTTAGCTATCTCCTAAGGTAAAAATCACTTTAGGTTTTTTTGTGATGTTTCTATCGGACTTCTGGCTATTAGAGTCAAAATATAAATATTGAAATAAAGTTTTGATTGAGATTAGTTCAACGTAGTTTAGCAACTGTTTTTGTGATAAATTATAATTTCCTGCTTATATGTATTTAATAATTTGTTTAATTAGGCTAAATATTGTTTTAACCCTTAAATACTATGCATATTTTGACTAAAGTTAGTACTATCGTGGGGTAAAAACTGACCTCAATATAAAAAATAAAAATAAAAATCTAAAAAAATATTATTTTAACAATTTAAATAATAATAACTCTTTATCTATCTTTTCCTATTGTAAATAGAACCATTTGTGGGTATTATTATATACAAACAAGAATTTTTATTTTAAATTTTCTTTAATGTTACAAATGTTTTTAGTTGAAAAACACATTTAACAAAAGTAGTAATTTTTACCCTTAATTAAATTATAAAAATCAAAACTATATATTTTCTTTTACAACTAGTGCTATAATATAAGAAATTATAGTATTTGGCCACATAACTACAACAGTAAAAAAATACATCTTCTAAATTTGGTGATTTCTTCTTGTCCAATTCCCCTTACTGACACTCTTCACATGTAATACTCACTTTGTTATGAGTTATGCACAAGGTCTTTATGCAATTAAAGCACACAGTTGAATGTGTTCTGTCATTTCCTCTTGTTTGTAGTTCATATATTCTTCTTTTGGGTGGATTATATTAACAAGGTGGAATTGCAGAAAAAAACATAAAAGACAAACGTAACTACTATCGTGGACTCCAGAAGCTTCCCAGCCAGATATGGAGTGACCGAACAAGAAACAACCACATGTACTGCATGTCTCAATAGCTGAAAATAGATTTCATAAACAGATGAGTAATCCTGCAACTACAAAAATATAAAGTAAAAATAATTATACTCTGGGGTCAAAAATGACCCCAGGATAGTAGTTAATGGTTAAACCTTGAATGAGAACACTAACTCAACTGCATATATTTTTATAAATATTTTTTTCTCTCATAAATGTGTACATAAATATATTCTTGGTTAGGATTAACACAAAATATTGATTTATCAAAGATGAATCTTGTTATAAATATCATTCTATTTATTTTATTTATATTTATTTTGCCTAATGACAAATGTTCATCTTACTCGTACATTGTCTGTTTACTTAGGTTTCTTCTGTGTATATTCATAACAAAGTGACATGAACGCCTTCAGAGGCTCGGTTTATCATAATTGATGATCTAGATACAACATTAAACAGTTTTAAACTTTTCAACTAAATACTTAAAATATTTCAACATCCATTTTCATTTTATCAAGTTCCTTTTAATTCTGTTGAAGACTAACTTTTAAAATATTTCTTCTTATCACAAACCTTAAAACGTTTAAGTGTTGTAGTTCTTTCTATATTCCCCAACTGCATACTAGTCTACTCTGCATAAATCAATGTCAGTTTCACCATTTTAAGATGTTCAATATAAAGTGTAATTCTGTCATTAGAGAGGGGTGGGGGTTCATGGGCTCAGTAAACCCAAACGTGCGCCTTATATTGACTGGCCCTTCGCAGTGGGCTGTAGGGTCTCAGTGATACTAAAGCTATTGATGGTCTTTTAACCAATGTTAAAACATTTTTTTCGTAAAGTATTTCAAGTTGTTGTTAGTATTGATTTATTCGTATACATTCAATTGAAACTATAGTAGTAAATATATTAAATACAATAAATTTATTTTTTATTAGAACATTCAATTATTATGTTTCATATTCATTCATAAATTCACTGAATCAAGAAAATTGAATTCAAGCCACTGCATTTTATGACGTCCTTTCATAAAAAATGTTCAAAAGATTTATACAAGTAGTGTAGCATAACATTTCGTACACAATGTTGTGTTGCTTGACACGTTCAAAAGATTTATACAAGTAGTGTAGCAAAACATTTCGTACACAATGTTGTGTTGCTTGACACAGCCAGCTGGCCTCATTTGTCAGTCGACCGGGTAGTGCAATGTGCATCCTAACATTGCAGGTAACAAGCCACTTCAACGTTAGCAAAGCTCGCTTCCCATTTGGTCCTACCTTAATAAAAAAATTCATTTGTAAATAATTTATATAAGTGAGTTCGTATATATATATTAATCAACAATACACTTACAAATAGTAACATTATGGTTACTATCTAATAAGATATCTTTAAAGTACTTAGTCTTACGTAACGTTGTTGGAATCGTTCCGTTGGCTTGGTATTTATCGTAAGTTGATTAGAATATGGCGTAGGTTTCAATTACGACATATGATCCCTTATTACATATATTTTATTTTTTAAATTACACAGCAAATTACTGCAATTTTATCATTTAATAATAAGTTTCCTAGTTATTAATGAACTAGCTGTGATAAAAAAGTTCCTTTTTAAATTAAAAAAAAATAAAACTCTTCTGGTTTAAGGAATCTGAGTACAAAAACTTTCCAATATAAGGTAAAGAATTGTTAAGTTCATTTTTTGAAATAATTTACCAATCCATCAGCAGTCTACACGTAATTTAAATTATAATTAAAATATCACTGTTATAAAACATGGAATTGTATTTTGACTCCTCGGTTTACATTCTAATCGCATATTTCTTCATAGAACGTAAAAATCGACTTCTATAGAGTATTTGTCAGGGCCGTATTCTTCGATGGTCCAAACTTTGTTATAATAAGTCGTTACAAACCTTATTCATAACAGCTATAAAGTGCTTTACTGAGGTTTTATTTAGAATAAAAGAATTGTCCAAAATAAAAAATAAAACCTCCAAGATTCTTATTAATCACGTTTATGACTAGAACAGTTTTTACAGGATAGAGCTTTTCAGAGAAAAAGTATAATAATGCTGCTGAGCTAGTCGTCACCGTCAAGTCTGAAACTAACATTTCCTCACTAAAGAATTCCAGCAGACAGATATCTCTTTACAAAAACAAAGGATTTCTGGGTTAGTAAGAAATAAGAGATGTCATTTTGACAGTATTTCAAAAGAAATTTGATTTGTGTATAGTATTATTTTCATCGTTTCTAAAAATAAATGTTAAGTACCTCTGCAATATGGAATATTGAATTCGAAGCCAAATAAAATCAGATTTATGTTGGACTCATTAATGTAATACACTACCGGCAAGTACAGTGTGCTATAGCAGTGTGGAGTAATTCAATAATTATGTGTATAAATGTTGTATCATCATCCATTTATTGACGTTTCCAAAGTCACGAATCATCCTTATCCATCCAGGATCCCCATTCCCCCATTTGTCTTCTCTGGAATGCACTCTTAACCACATCCATTTATACCCACCTTCTAATTGGTCTACTTCCCCTCTCATCTTCCTCTGGTGCTATCTATGATAATAATAATCTATTCAGTCCTATCTGCTCCACATATTCTTACATGTGCAATCTGCTCTCTGCTACTTTTTCAGCAGACTCAGATTCGATTTTTTTCCAACCAATTTATACCTTATCACGTGTCTTCTGATCATTTTCTCTCTCCCTTTAAGAAACGTCATTTTCACTCCTTGTAAACTGTATAAATCATACATAGAAATACATATACACCTGTATTTTTGTGTACATATAAAATATATTAATATTAGCATTGTATTGAAATACAGGTTTTCTTTGATATTAAGAATATATTATACTAGCTGAATTCGCCCGCTTCGCCGGTAATAATATTGAGTTTGAAGACTTGCCATAAAAATATAAGTAAAAAACTCCAACAATTGAAATACATAAAAAATTACTTAAAGTAACGCATACTATTTTGTTTTTGAAAAACAATTTTTTTAATTTACCATCCAATTTAGAATAGCCCTTCTTTCCACTCAAACACGTATAGTGCTATTGACACACACTCCCACCCATATACGCACAGTGGTATTAACTCTCCCACCCAACCATACACTTACTGTGGTATTGACCCACCCACCCACTCATACACGTTCTGTGGTACTGACCCACCCGCCCGCCCATTCACGTATAGTGCTACTGACCCACTCACCCAACCAAACACGTACTGTGGTATTGACCCACACACCCAACCATAGACGTACTGTGGTATTGAACCACCCACCTTTACAGGTAATGTGCTACTGACCAACCCACCCAACCATACACATACTGTGGTACTGACCCAACCAACCAACCATTAACGTACTGTGGTATTGACCCACCCGCCCACCCATACACATATTGCGGTACTGACCCATCCGCCTCTGGTACTACTTTTCTCAATTATTTTTAATTAAAAAAGTTGGGCTACCACGATTTTATTCAATTTGTTTTTATTTAACAGCTGTTAATCAAATTAATTTATCAGTTATTATACCTCCATAAAAATACCATGGAAATTTTGGAGACCAGTGAGACAGTATTCTGAGGTCGCAGAAGAAAACACACTCTTAGTGAGCCTCTGAGGCCAAAATAAACCTATCTAAAAATTTTCAAGTCAATTGGACGTATTGTTTTGGAGAAATAGTAATTAGTGGTAAATGGCTGGCTCTAAATCAGTGAAATATCGGGTTTCTTACCATATATAGCCATGTCCTGTTAACTGCCTATGCATTTGGTCAAATTAAATTGTAAATTTTTCGATTAACATCAGTTTGTTCTCTATGATAAAAAAAGTTTCAAAGCCTAGAGAAATCTGTAATTCTACTTTTAGAGGGCACAAAATACAATATTTGATGATAATCATATTGACCCTGGATTGAAAATAATATATAATTGAGAAAATATATACCTTGTTCAATCACTTTATTTCATTACATGACATGTTTCGATCCTTAGATCATCTTCAGGTGTAAAATGTAACAAATCTTGAAGGTAATAATAAAATTTAAATTAATTAAAAGTTAACAAATTGAAAATACATAAAAACTGTTTTGGTTAGTCTAATTGTCAAAAACCAAAACAGTTTTTATGTATTTTCAATTTGTTAACTTTTAATTAATTTAAATTTTATTATTACCTTCAAGATTTGTTACATTTTACACCTGAAGATGATCTAAGGATCGAAACATGTCGTGTATATGAAATAAAGTGATTGAACAAGGTATATATTTTCTCAATTATACAATATTTGACTCTGAATCAATAAAATATTGTGTTTCTCGCCATATTTTATAATCTGGTTATGCATGCTTTAAAACTAAATTGTTAATTTTCCGAATGAAAACAGTTCTTCTCCTAGGTAAAAAAGTTTCATAGTCTACAAAATTCTGTAAGTCTACTTTTAGAGGGCGCAAAGTACGGTAATTGACTCTGAACCAGTGAATATCGTGTTTATAGCCATGTCCTAAGTATGACCTGGCTATACATGTGTTCAGATTAAATTGTATATTTAATCTGAGTATATTCGGAATACTATATTTTTTGAATATTTTGAATTTAATCGTACAATATAAGCCCACTATGAAGGTATGTTCTCCTAGATAACAAAGTTTCACAGTATAGAACAATCTGTAAGTCTACTTTTAGAGGCCGTAAATTAACCAATTTGATTTACACGCACAAATTGAAAGTCTAGCTCTACCTAAGGAGGTGAGATAGAGAAAAAAAAGATAGGGCCAAAGTTGTAGACCGTCTGAAATCAGACACAGGAAATGGTGTTAGTTTTGCTGTAGAACAGTTCATTTAGCCACCACAGTCCAATTAGACAAACGCTGTTTTTGGCATTTAAAATTTTTGGCACTAAAAGGCATCTTCGATTTACTAAGAAATTTTGATAATCCCTTCTTATTGCTCATTTACAACATAAGACCTTTGACTCTACAATATTTCAGCCTCGTAGGCTTAGTACTTTTTTAGTTACAGCGATGAGAGAATGAGTCAGTGGTATTTCCTTTTTATTGGTAAAGATAATCACTAGGTTCGGTTTTAAGTTCACATTCATAAAATTGAAAGTAAACTACAATTTGTTTTAAAAAGTAAAAAGAGGACAAAATCCTCTCTCAGTAGTAAAAAACATAAATTTTTTACTTAAAATGTACATTCAGTTTCTAATTAGTTGGTCTCAAAAACATTTAATTTAGGTTATTTAGATATTATTGAACATTTGTAGGAAAATGTGATATTTATAGTCTAGTTTTAGCATGGTATTTGTTTCTCACATATTATTGTTGTTCAAGGTTTTAAGTTCTAACTATCTAGAGAAAACTTGAATTATTAACATGAAATTGTAAATATCTTGACCGGTACAATATACATTTGTCAGTCATTTATACGTTGGCTGGTACAGTATGTGTTAGCTGGTACAGTATGTGTTGGTTGGTACAATATGCGTTGGCTGGTACTGTATGTGTTGGCTGGTACAATATAAGTTGGCTGGTACAATATAAGTTGGCTGGTAAAGTATGTGTTGGAGGTACAATATACGTTGGTTTTTACATTATGTGTTGGTTGATATAATGTACGTTGGCTTGTACAGTATGTGATGGCTAGTACAATATACGTTGGCTGGTACAGTACGTGTTATCTGGTACAATATACGTTGGTTTTTACATTATGTGTTGGTTGATATAATGTACGTTGGCTTGTACAGTATGTGATGGCTGGTACAATATACGTTGGCTGGTACAGTATGTGTTAGCTGATACAGTATGTGTTGGTTGGTACAATATGCGTTGGCTGGTACAGTATGTCATGGCTGGTACAATATACGTTGGCTGGTACAGTATGTGTAGGCTGATAAAATGTACGTGCTGATATATATTAACGAGATTGATTAGGGAGATCTGGGCAGCAGCTTGCAAAAATAGATGAGGAATCTTCTTGTATTATAAAGATCTCTCTAACCCTATTAACGACTGTAAATAGGCAAACCTGTCATTGAATTATGTTGTGAACAATTATAACGAAATTAACATTTGTAGGCTTTGGTTAAAATAACCTAAACTAATTATTTATCAAAAACAAGACTTGAATTAAACAGTAAAAATGTTTATCTTTGTTGTGAAACTACATTCAAAGCTTAGCTCATTGGTAAAGTATTATTTTATAACAGATCTTGTTTTATTTGTATTATATTCTATATAAGAATAGCTTATAAAAATAACGCTATTCTTCAACAATTATATCTATTTTCAAAATCTAAATACGACAACAGTAATAACAGTAGTAAAATAAGGAGTTTCTAAATTTTTCTAAATTAACAAACTTGCCAATACATAAAGTGAATAAAAAGGAACAATAAAACTTTGTTTTGTTTAATAGTTGAAATTTACATTACATTAGTTGTAAATCAGATTAACAAATAACAACACAGTAGAAAATCTAATTTAAATATAAATTACGTCAGCTTTATATCACATTAACTTTGCTCTACCTGATTTTCACATTATTTTTGCATTGTACTTCAATGTACTTTGATTTTTGTAATTGAAAAATTGAACCTCACAAGTGTTTTATGCTCACATT
>JAQJVL010010049.1:0-13786 GCA_035578905.1 Stictocephala bisonia | reverse complement strand
AAAAACTTTGTACAACAGTGCGAGCCCATCACTCGTACCTCTTAAGTAATAAGTATGGTTGTATTGACACACCTGCCCACACATACACGTTCGGTGGTATTGACCCACCCGCCCACCCCTACACGTACGGTGGTATTGACCCACCCGCCCACCCCTACATGTACTGTGGTATTGACCCACCCGCCCTCCCATACACATACTGTGGTACCTCCTCTTATACAAAAAAACTTGCACCATGAAGAGGTGAACCATGAGAATGAACTTGCTGAAAAGAGGAAATTTTATATAGATTCAAATGCCTGTGTGAAAATTTTTTTTATTTGCAAAAACTACTAAAATATTGAATTATTGTTAACTTTCAGAACCTAAATAAGGTTCTGAGTGTATTATTGTAATAATAATTTTTAACGACATTTCATTAAAAGTCGAAAACAAATTTATTTTGTACATACATACAAAATAGATTTATTTTATTAGATACAAATGAATTTATTTTCATTGAGAACTATATTTAATAACTTAGATACCTAATCCAAAAATGATGTACTCACGCAACACAAAATCCCCGAACCACTAAACACGTTGTTATGAAATTTGGAAGGAAGTTAGCTTTTATATCATAGAGACCTACTAAGAAAGTATTTATCAAAATTCCACTCCTAAGGGGTAGAAACCCCACTTAAGGTTTCCTCTTTTTCCATAAGAGTAACGTTGGGATTAACTTTATTTAATACTTTATTTCAACAGCTGATGCACAAACATGACCTATAAGCTAAGCTAATATCTGTTTTAATCGTGAAATGACAAAGGTAATTTCTACTAACTTTACATGATTGCATTACTTTGCATTCCTCTAAAGTAGAATTGAAGGGTGTTCTAGACTATAAACCTTTATTACAGTGGGACTCCCATCTATCTGAATCACCTTCAGAATGTGCAAAAAGAAAATTAAAAATCTTCAGTGTTTAAATTTTGTATCATAAAAACCAAAAGTGAACAACATACAGTTATATTTTTTATCTTAAAAAAGATAAACAATGCATACATTTATTAAAAAAAATAACACATAACATTTTCCAATAAATATTGTACGATGAGGGAGACAAAGGTAGTTGGACATTTGCCATCATTACGTGAAAATTATCAATCACATATTGTACATTCCTACACTGTCTCAAAAGAACAAATTCTACCAGGAAACATAATGAGATAGTGATACTGTATTGTCTACTCACACTGTTGTCCTTTCCTCAGTCAAGCAGATGTGGGACACGGCTGCCCAAAAACAGATGAAGACAGTCAAACAGCGTACTTTGACTGAGATGTCACAGCGTACTGTAGTATGTAATTAATTAGGTGAACATAAAAACACAGGTTAATGCCTCTCAATGTTGTTGATAACCTGGGGGGTAGGGGGGGAACATCACGAAAGTAACAGTTCAAGAAATCATCTGTATTTCAGTAATGGTAATAGATACAGGTTTATAAAAAAAGTCTGATTTTGATAAATGTGTTCTTCAAAGGAGTTTAGTATGAAAATTGCCCTATCTTTGATAGTTTAACCCTTCGCGAGCGTATGCCAATTATATACGCAAACATTTTTCTCCGAGCAAGCGATGTGCAAATATATACACACTGTTTTTAGCTCAACGAGCGTTTGCCGAGAATACCCGTCATATGAAATTTGAGTTTGTTTGATCCCCACCTTGCCTTCCAAGGTCATACACAATTTGTTATTAGCCATACTCCACCCAATACTATTGCTGACTCCCCCTTCCATTCCTTCCCTACCCTCATCTCTCTCTAAAACTTGTGTCGTTGTTAGTCCAGCATCCAGTGCTTCGTGCTGCATTCCACAACGCACACTTTGTTTACTTAGACACGAGTTACTTCAACTTATGAATTTGATTTATTCTGTTTATTTTATTTATGTAGTTTAGTTCTGTTTACTTTTGCAAAACTTGCCAGGAAAAGCCTCACTTGCATCCAAAATATGATCACATTAAGAATATAAATTAGCTCGCAAAGGGAATAAAAAAAATGTTTCTCACAAACCATAAGTGTTTTCATATATTTGTTCATTTTAACACCAAAACACTGTTTAGCAGTGACGACTAAAAAATAATTTATACCTATTTCTAGCAATTCCTAACAACAAACATAATTATTATGTCTAGCTATGACAAAAGTTGTTACCTTCGTATCTTATCTCACCCCTAGCAGTAAATGAGATAAGCACTTTTCCTTGTAATTCCGACATTTTCTAACAGCATGATTCATGGAAGCCGTTTCGCTCCACGAACAACGCCAAAACATGGGTTTCTATTTCAACAAACCCATTTCTTTTTCGGTTTATATTAATGTTCATTTGTCATTGAGCTATTAATTAATAACATTTTCTAAGGCATAGTCGGCCTTAGTTTGAAACAATGACTATATTCGCTCATCTACATTTATTACACTCATTCAAAATTCATATTCGCTCTTGACGATCAGCGTCTTAAGAATAAATAAATAAATGATCATATCCTTTGAACAGTTGAAGTACCATTGGATAAGTAAAGAATTGTCCTAGTGGACCATCTTGTAAAAAATTGAGTATTTATTTACTTTTTTAACAGTTAAATATGTGAATCTTAAAATCATTCTTGATGATTTTAAATTTAAAAAAAAACTTGTAATACCAACTCATGGTCAACTAGAATGGGCCTTTAATAATCATAAGAGTGTTCACCATAACTCATTATAATAATAAACACAACCATTCATAACTACTGCAGGGCTGTCGACTTCCCAGCGGTGACTTGGAAGTTCGGGAAATGCTCAATTATAATACTGGGAAAACAGGACAATTGCTCTTTTGATTCTCTCAACTTTACTCAATATGGTTTCCATCTTGATAAGACATGACTTTACTTACAACCTAATTTTATGACTTTACCCACTCTTCTAGAAAAACTTATTCTTCCATGTAAATGTAAAATTGTGCCAAATATCATATATCTGTTTTAAAAACAACTCGTCTTACTGTTCTTGCAAATAAATAGAAGAGTAAGGACACTTTTACAGTAAGTGGTAACAAGGATGAGGTAACTGTAAAAGTTACAAGAATGATGAAATAGAAAATTGTATCTAACTGAATCATTTTACAATTAACTAAAGGAGATTTTTTACATTCATGTATACTTAAATACTCACAATCATGGGATGTTTTACCTACTATAAATTAAAGAAGATTCACTACTCACGAATATAACAACAAAAAATACCAAAAGCAGGAAGCACGAAAGAATAAACCAAATAGGGTAAGTTAATGTATTTTGTAATAGTACACATATTATGTTGTTTTAATGCATGGTTTTGTTTATTAGTTTCATAATTCAAATAAGTAACTGTGCATTTTTGTAAGTACCACACCACCTTCTTTTCTTTTGTCATAATTTGACCTTACAGCATGAACATGAAGAAGTCTAAATTATATGTAATTAAGTTAGGAATAGACATATATGCATAAACAATACTGCTTTTGATAGGTATTGCTAGGAAGAGGTTTTAATTTTTATTTTCTAGTCAAAACTGAAATGAAACAGTGTCTTGGTGTTACAAAGAACAAATAAATGTATAAAAATTATGTATTATTTTGTGAGAAAATGTTGTTATTCTTAAACCAGGAAAGATAGTGACATTTTTTATAGTAACCTTTTAATCCATTTTAGTTATAAATGTTACTGTAATCATTATTTACTATAAAAATTTAGTTTTCTGCCAAAATTATTTTGCATAATTTTATCAATGCTTGAGCAAAATCTCACAGTTGCTACTGCAAGTGAAGTTATGGTGTCCAGACCAGCTGCAGTGAAACATTTTGTATTTACTGAGCAAGAACTATAGTCCAGGCATCATATCTCATTGTATAAGATGAATCTAGCTTGTATATTATTAATGACTGTTTGAAACCATTGTTTCACTTTGGTACCAACATGCAACAGAAATTCCAGAAAGATAACATCGATACTGGCTGTTTTCCCTTCTGGTGTAGCAGAAATTGCCCTGTCTATCTCCTCTTCTTTTAAATATCTAGAGACTTCCAGAGATGCCAGTTACCTCTTATTTATTTCATTCAACTTGTAAAGTACTTGTTTGTAAGAAGGGTGGTGGGCTTGACTTTGATAAGCTAACTATCCCTTTAGCTGTACTAGAGGCCTTCAGGCAGAGCACTTTTCTTTGATTTGGAGATTTACCAGTTTCCCACGTTCGCACCGACTGCCATTTTGCCAATCTTTTTACTTGACGTGTGCATTTTACAAGTGTTATGTCAAAAAACGGATTTTTATATTTTTGTTGAAAAGTATGTATTGTGATGAGTTACATAACATACAATAATTCAAAAATTTAAATAAAAATGTAAATTTGTTTGCACTTTTTACCATTGGTCTCTAGAGGCCCAAGTCGGCCTGTTATAATAGTATATTACGTCTGGCCATAGTGTGCCATTAGAGGCCCACATGGCTCTGCGCCCATAGTATACAGGGTTTCCGAAAAAGAATGCCCTGATTTTGAATGGGTGTAATTTAAAAACTATTTAAGATATTTAAACGATTGAAACGTCATATTGAAGAGGAAAGATCAAAGTTTTGTTTTCCGTGTGGCATGGGAGTGAGCGTTGGTTGACCTTGGCATGCGCAGAATTGCTACGCAGTGACAGGCCGCCATTGCCACGCCCGCCAGTCATCAGTGCAATGTTCACCACGCAACAGAAGGCACAGTGTGTTCTGTGGTACGCAGAATTGAAATCGTTTGTTAGTGTGAAGCATCGGTTTCGAGTGACGTATCGAGGCCTAAATCCGCCCGATGACAAAGCAATTCGTTGCTGGTTTAACCAGTTTCGTGAAACCGGGAGTGTGTTGAAAGGACATTCACCTGGCCGGCCAAAAACAAGTGATGACAAAGTCGAAGAAATCTGACAATCTTGCATTAGAAGCCCGAAAAAATCGACTGTTCGACTAAGCCTTCAGTTAAACATACCTAAATCGACACTCCACGATGTTATTCGCAAGAGATTGAGGCTCCATGCCTACAAAATTCAGTTAAGACATGAGATTAAACCCGCCGATCGCCCCAAGCGAACAGACTTTGCTACTTTTATGCTGAACGAAATTGATGACAATCCTAATTTTCTGAAAAGAGTGCTGTTTTCAGACGAAGCAACATTTCACACAAGTGGTGTTGTAAATCGTCATAATTGTCGTATTTGGGGTTCCCAACAGCCTAACATTGTGCAGGAACATGTACGCGATTCCCCAAAAGTGAACGTGTGGTGTGGGTTGCTGTATGACAAAGTTATAGGCTCTTTCTTTTTCGCCGAAAAAACAATTAATGGCATCATTTATCTAGATATGCTAGAACAATTTTTGTTTCCCCAAATTGACGATATTGAAGCACAAGGCGGTGAACAAGTAATTTTAATGCAAGACGGCGCGCCGCCTCATTACCTTCAATTAGTGCGCGATACACTGAACGACAAGTTTCTGAATGGTTGGATAGGCAGGGGTGCGCCCATTCCCTGGCCTCCCAGGAGTCCTGATTTGACCCCTTTGGACTTTTTTCTTTGGGGCTACGTAAAGAACATTGTTTATGCCGAAAAAATTCGGGACTTGCCACATCTGCGTGCGCGAATTTCGGCAGCGATCGCTACTGTTACACCTGAGATGCTGCACAACACATGGCGAGAGATCGAATACCGATTTGATATCTGCAGAGGAACAAACGGAGCACACATCGAAACATATTAAGGTATGAGAAAAAACTTTGTTCTTTTCTCTTCAATTTGACGTTTTAATCGTTTAAATATCTTGAATAGTTTTTAAATTACACCCATTCAAAATCAGAGCATTCTTTTTCGGAAACCCTGTATACTTTCTGTGACAACTGTCCTGAAAATAATCCACCATTATGTCTAGATTGTTTCAATAAAAGGCATTAGGAAAAAATGTCTCACTTTTTTATAATTTGACAATATTTTACAATTTTAATTAATAATTTTTATTTTTTAAACTTCACTCTTCAGTTGACATGGACCTACAGGACTGTGTGTCAACTTTATTCAATGAATGAAGTACCGGATGTTGGCTCAATGTGGATTCGAACCTTGTCCGAAGCCTTAGCTACTGAGCCACCATGCCAGCAAGTAATATTTCTCTAAGAAATATTTTTTGTATTTTTTTCACCTTTATGTGCATTCTAGATGGCCGCTTAGTGTTAACTAAAGTGATTCTAAGCAGCTATCACGGCTACAAACACCCAGTCAAATGAAATTCATGCGTGAGCCTCTTGAGACCCACGGCGGCCAGAAGTAATACGAGACGTGGGCCATATGTATACCACGTCGTCCCTGTTGAATGACCGCATTGGCCAATAGAGGCCCACATCCGCGCGAACGTGTTAACTTTTAACACGCTTTTCTACTGCTGTGGGTAAAGTTTATATTTTTAACAGTTATAAACCATTTGTCTCTTCTGGTACTGTTAAGAGAGTGCAGCAGCAGATTAGCTGTGCTGGAGTTTTCGGTAGCATTAAACTCTTTGTAAAGGTCATCTGATTCCTTACTCCATTTTGGTATATACTCCTTTCTATATCCCCTCAGTATACAAGATTTAGTAATGGACAAGACGAGACTTGTGTAACAATAATACATTTCGTATAGTATTCTTTTCAATAAAAAATTCTGTATGGTTAAATCCATAAGAAACTGTAAGCTTGTTGCCTGTCATCAAATTAAAGCCACCACTTGTGTTTAATTACTGATTTTACGTAAATTTTTATAGTTGGAGTGTTACAAATAACTCCAACTATAAACAATGTTTGTTTGAAATTCATAAATATTGAAATTCATTGTTTGTTGAGATTCATAAATATCTTCTTTTTTGAAGTATAATAAAGCTGTTACAAACAGTTCACTAAGACTTATTAGGTATTCACTCAATAGTATACTTACTTAATTACATTTTTATATTCATATAATCATATTTTTAGTAATTACAATATTAAATAATTTATCACCTTTTTTTTATCAGATAAACTGAGCTGTTACTTAAAGATATGGTATAGGTATTTAAATGTGTATAGTTAAATAAAAAAAGATTGTATTATTTTACCAGCGAAGTTAGGGCTAATAAGCCCTCTTTAACACTTAACCTGGTCTTGTGTCTACACTTATATTAGATAACAACATTAAAATACTGTCTCCCCCCCTAGCAATTTAAGTTAAATAATTACAGACTTTTGATTTCAGAGATTATGAGTACTGTTGGACCTTGAAGAGAACAAGATATGTTTTACAAATGTTTGACATTCTGCTTGTTGAGTTATCATATTGTTGTTTGCATATGTTTCTGTACTTGATGGTGTTTAATTTTGTTCTTCTAGTATTATTAAGGTCATGTTCCTATTTAAGTTATTTTTATTTTAGAATATTGATATTACTGTAGCATATTTCTCTGGAGCTTATGGTGCTAATCTGCTCTTAACTTCACCAAATATAAATTGCAAACTTATTAACAAAACAACAATTAAAATATATTTGGTGTTACAATATAATTAAGAGTTTTAAGTAATGTTGTACAGTAGTTACATTTCATATGAAAGTTATTTAGAAAATTAAAATGTTTAATTTTTTATTTAAAATGGTGTTTTTTTATTATAATCCTCATTCAGTTTTGAAATGTGAATAATTTAACATATTATTTTTTAGTAAAAGATATACTTTTTCATGAATAATACTATCTAGTATGTTGAATTTGAATTGTTGATGAGTCATGTTGGCAGCCCTGAATGTCAACATCAAACGTTCAGTGATCACATATTTCTATTATCACAATAATTATTTTGTACGGGTGTGTTCATTCGGCAAAGAATCATGTGTTTTCATGAACATTCAATGTCAGTATCGCATGATTCCAATCTATTTGTAACTACGTATCCTGTAGGACCCATATATCCTACAAACTTCAACTCACGAGGAGACACAATCCCCTGGGATATAATACCCACTCAACAGTTGTGACTCATGGAAGAACTCCCACAACCCTTAGAGTCTACTGACCCTTCTATAGACACAATCTAGAGACCACACACACACCATACAATCAAGACTTATGAAGGAGTATATACACTCAGAGACAAAAAAAGTGGGACACATTACATTTTTTTTGCAACTAAGTTTAATTTATTTAAACTCACAAATTATAATAAAACATGTTCTTTACTTAATTTTTACAAAAGTAAGGAACATTTTCATGAAAATTTTATAAGATTTAAGTTTTAATTCAAGAATATATGAACATTAATGAAACTAGAGAAAATATGGAATAAATTTAATTCGTCCTTTTCTTGTATGTGGAGTAGCTTTTGAGTCTCTAATTTACTTGAAAGACATTTTAGTATCTTGTATTACCGCCCTGGGCTGTAATGACTGCTTGCATGCTGTTAGTAATTTCCTGTATAACTTCCTGGTATAAATTATTCCACTCATCTTGAAGGGCCTGGATAAGCTGTTCCAAAGAGTGTTGTTAGCTTAACATTGTCTGTTTCTAATAGCTCTGCCTATGAGGACCCAGATGTGTTCTAGTGGATTAAGGTCCGGGCAACATGGAGGCCATTTCAGTACACTGATTCCGACTTCATGTAAGTAATCTTGTACAACCCTTGCGATCTGCGAACAAGCATGCATGAATTAGAATGTAGGATCCACAAATATAAAAAATGATGTGTTCTGACAAAACGTCTTTATACCTTTCAGCATTTAATATTTCTATGTTAAAAATGACAAGCTCAGAGCGGACATTTCTTGAAATTCCACCCCAAACCATTACAGACCCACCATGAAAAATATCCCTTTGTAATAAATCGCATTGAGCAAAACTTTCTCCAGGCCATCTCCACATCCGTTCACGACCCTCTGGTGACCTTAAGGAGAATCGTGACTCATCACTCCACAGCACTGGGCTCCATTGGTCTGCTGTCCAGTTTACATGAGCTTGAGAGAACTCCAAATGAGATCTTCGGTGGCACGGGAGAAGTTGAGGGCCTGCAGCTGGCCTATATGCTCTAAGGTTCGTTTCCTGTAGCCTTCTTCTAACTGCTCAAGTGGAAACGTTTACTCCACGAACTCTCCTAAGCTCATTGTGAACTTCAACAGCGGTTCCGAACCAATTACGAGAACTTGCAGACACAACGAAATGGTCATCTCTGGCATTTGTTGCTTCGTTACTTCCTGATCCCTGCCTTCTGTCATAACTCCCTGTTAATCTAAAGCGAAACACAGCTCTATTAATACTGGATCTGGAAAAATCTGTCATATTTTCCACTTCTCGAATACTTAAGCCATGCTCAACTCAGAGCATTGACTCTGGCACAATATGTTGGCTTCATTGGCATATTCAGTTATTATCTACCCTAAGAATGATCTGCAGTACTGGACATATACACATACTGAGGCAGGCAAAGCATCCAAGGGTTACAAGGGCCACTTGTATGTAGATAAAAAAGGAAATAAATTGGAATCAAATTAGATTAGCAAATTAGATTAGCAAAATTTACCAGTATAGACAAATTTTATCAGGGTATTTTTAACATTATCTTATGTGGAATAACCATCATATAAGACAACTAACTATCCAAGAGTTTATTCTAAAATAAACTCTTACTTCACTATAACAATTTAATTTGGTGTTCCACTTTTTTTGTCCCTCAGTATATAAATATATACATATATATATATATATATATATATATATATATATATATATATATATATATATACAGTATGGTTTGTTGTCAGCTACCACTTGTTATTATTAAAAAGCTGCGATGTGTAGTTTGGATAAAGATCCAAAAGTCATGATATTATTAATTGAATAAAAATATCATGAAATTGAATAAATAACAAAAATATTTTTATGAAGTGTTAACATCATTATTTAGCGTCCATCCACCCACTCTATGGATAAGCCCCCTTTTAATACTTGTAATCTTTATCATTTCTCTGATCTCTAAATGTCCTAATACCTGCTAAAATTATCCTATTAGCTCCTACCAAATGCTTTAATGAAATGTGGTAGTTCTATATAGATTCAATTTATATGATTGATATTACCTAAATTCTACTTTTGCAGTCAGAGTTCATATAGAAGTAGTTATTATATATACCCTGTCTTTGTTCATATTCATATAAATTATCAGAATCTTTATCTGTACTTGTATCATACTAGATCAAATATATTTTTAATTAGCATAATACGTGTTGGTACATATACAGTACAAGTGAACGACATACAACAGAAATATATTACAATATAAGCACAAAATGCACAAATATTACAATACAAGCACAAAATGCACAAATACTTACAATAGATTCTTTTGTGAATCCCTCTGGTCTGAGGAAGGTGAGCGTGGTTTGCTAAAATCGATCACCATAATATTTGTGCATTTTCTGCTTTTATTTTGATATATTTGTACAATTTGTAGTTCTATTGTAGTATTTGTACATTTTGTACTTACATTGTAATATATTTGTGTTGTGTGAAGTTCACTTGTACTGTATACTGGATTTAGCACCTAATACAGCTTGTTCTGGGTGAGAATCGTTATCTCTGCTTGAGCACTGTTCTTGTGTCATACTGGATCAAGCACCTAATAAGGCTTGTTCTGGGGTAGAATCGTTATCTCTGCTTGAGCACTGTTCTTGTGTCATACTGGATCAAGCACCTAATAAGGCTTGTTCTGGGGTAGAATCGTTATCTCTGCTTGAGCACTGTTCTTGTGTCATACTGGATCAAGCACCTAATAAGGCTTGTTCTGGGGTAGAATCGTTATCTCTGCTTGAGCACTGTTCTTGTGTCATACTGGATCAAGCACCTAATAAGGCTTGTTCTGGGGTAGAATCGTTATCTCTGCTTGAGCACTTTACTCGTGTCATCCTGGATCAAGCACCTAATACAGCTTTTTCTGGGGTAGAATTGTTATCTCTGCTCGAACACTGTACTCGTGTCATACTGTTGGAATAATACAGTTTGGAATAATACTTTTATGGCAAAGCCAGTTGTATCTTCCATTTCAGCATGAAAATCATATTAAATAAAACATTAAATGCTTTGATGGATTGGATTTAGCTTTGTGACATGTGATCACTTGATATTTTTATCAATATTACATGACTTTTCGACTTTTTTCCAAGTATACGAGCTTTTATACATATTTAAATTAATAAATGGTACCTGACAAGAAACCATACGCTATAAATTGAACTAAAATATGAAATGTAGCCGTGAGAAATTATTTTTTTTGGTTTATGCTGATATGGCATACTGCCAGTAACGGCTAGACATGGGCGAGATGGATCTAGGGGACTCTTTCATGAAAAGTTTAGCCTACCCGAACAGCTGTCTTGAAGAAGTATTTATTATTATTATCAGCTGATTGAACAAAAAAAGGAGTGATAATCTTTTGAGACATAAGCACCAATTAATGCATCTTAATAATTGCGCTTCCTGCAGATTGATCAAGATGATCATTATGTTTAATGCATGGTTAGTAGCTGCACAGCTGCTTGCACAGACAATTGGTTCAGTCTGCATTTACATATATTAGTTTTAATATCACTATATGAAACTACAAAGTGGGTGTTTGCTATTAAATATTAACAGTTATACTATTTATTAAATCAAATCACGTTTATTTCCACAAAAGTACAAAATAAAATATTCATATTAAGCAAATACAAAATATACTTCACAAAACCAAGTTTTCAAGCAAAATATCACATAGTTTTAATAATTTACATCGTATAAAAATAACTAAAATAACCACTTAAAATAAAACATAATGTAAAATGAATAAAACTTATCAATGACTATTTCCGAAACTAGAAAAAAAATACAAAATTAAGTTAAACAAATATTTTGCCTGATTATAAAAATGACATTTATAAGGGAAAATGAGCCTATATGGGCGTCAGAGGCTTGTGTGTAGGTTCAAGCTGTTTTTTAATTAAAATTAAGTACGGTATTAAGTATGACCTGTGAAATAATTAAGTGTAATTAATAAAACTGTCAAGTTGATTTTGAATAAACTGTTTATGTGATATTATTTTGAATACTGAATCAAAAATTAAAATGTATGTGAGAAAATAATATTAATGCAAAGAGAATAAAACTGTAGATAAAGTGCCGATGCATTAAATGTGACATGCAGAGGGGAGGAGGAGAAAAGGTCATGGCCGCCTACAATCAGCAGAGATGACTCTGTCTCCTCATCACTGATTAGATGTAAACACAAGTCTTTTCTTAAATACTGAAATCGATGTGGACTCAAATAGTGTATGAGTTACAAATTTATTGCGAAAGTTCTGAACAGGACGTGAGTGATGTAAAAAGTATCTGTTGTTGAAAAAGATTTGTACTGATTGATTTCTATAATTCCTACTTTCTTTGCATTCTTGTGTTGTGGAAAAGCTAGGTTTTGAAATTTTGACAGTACCTTCATTTTAGTGTCTAGATGTGTGCTAAGAAAGGATTTTGTGAAATTTTAATATTGAGGTGCAAAAATAATGATTTTTGTTGTAAAAGATTTACACCTCTCCATAAGAAATACATAGAGGCCGATCTAAAAATCAACGTACATTCCATTTTTTTCCATAAGAATAACATTGGCATTAATTTAATTAAATAATTTATTTAAAACAGCTGACACACAAAAACATAAAGATGAGACAAATTTGTTACATATGTGAATAATTACTGTATTATTTTTGATTTGTTGACAAATTAGTTTGATTTTTTATTGACTGTTTTTAGAGGTCGTAAATAATTCTTTCTGAAGTTTGTGTAATTGAAGTTAACGTGTACAGATTAATTCCCTGGAAGAGAGGTTTCATCATTTTCATTTTTTATATGACTCAGATTATTTTTCTTGGTTTTTTCAAGACATAGTTGAAGCTGTGAATATAGTTGTAGTGTATCTTGGGGCTGGTGCATGCCTATTTTACTCCCTGTCTTATATTGTACACGGTTTAGCGTCTCGAGCGTCTGAGGTATGGGTAGCTATTGTAAATCACGTGTCTAACAACTAGCAGAGGTGAAACAGTTCACTATGAACCGGGTAGGCCAACAATACTTCTATAAACTATAATAGATATCCAAAAAGTTCAAATGTGAGAATTACGGTACTTCTTGTGAGCTCAAGGCAGCGGGAGACATTTCCCCCTTCGAGTTTGAAATATATCGTGATGGGAAACTTCTTGCCAAATATGGATAGAATAAAAGGGATAATTCTCCGGTTAATGGAAACAATTTGAAGGCCATTTCGACGTCTTACTTGCTATGACAACAACATCTCCTTCACCTATGAGAACTTCTCCACCCAGCTCCTCTGGACTGTCTATTCTCCATCCTGTTTATTCTACACCCATCCTACAAGCTTCTCTGTCAAGCTCTATTATTATGACTGATTTTGATATGTCTGTTACAATAAAATTCTCTCTTATAAAAATATGAGAGTTCATCTTAGAGGTGATGAAACTGCTGGAAACTTTTCTGATCTACTTTTGAGAGACGGTAAATATTCCGAATCTGGAGGAAAGATCAATTTGCCCTCAGAACTAGGAAATGTAGTAATTACTCTAAAGGAATTAATGGACAGAATATACATGGTGAGTTTTATGTCCTGGCACACCTGGATATAATTTAAACGGGCTAAGATATCAATGTGAGACCTTGACCATACTTAT
>JAQJVL010010048.1:0-13798 GCA_035578905.1 Stictocephala bisonia | reverse complement strand
AACGTCTCCAAATGAATAACAACAATAATAATAATAATAAAACTATATACTGAGATATGCCATAAATAATAAAACAGTTCAATAATCAATATAGGCCTAATCACACAATTACAAAAAAAAAACCAATAAAACACAGTCTCCATAACACTATTTAAAATTAAGATAAATTAATAATTAGGACCGTAAATTTACATGAAACCTACCAAATAAAATTATAAACATTTAAGAAATCTGGAAAAAATATTTTAATGCCATACACTAAGGAACCTGTATCTGAGAAATCTTTAAAATATTCATTTATTTAGGGTGTTTGATAAATCGATCTTTGTTAGAACCAAGGCATATATTTTGTTCATATAATATTCTCGCACTTATATATATATATATATATATATATATATATATATATATAGTCTCGTCAAATACTTAAGACTTTTGATGCATAGTATTTTTTAATTAAATACATTTTAACAAGAGGATATGGCAATTAGTTTTCGTATATTATATTATGCTGGTATCTTAAATAGAGGAACTTAAGCAGAGGCCAACTTGATTCTTTACTCACTCTACTAATTTTTCATACATTAAAATATGTGTTCAAAACGTACTTAGGTAAAACAATAGGATATCATGTACAGAATATGGTGAATGTTGTGAATTTTACAAAAAGAATTATTCACTCAGTGCAGGTTAGGCTTCGATTCTGCACTAACCCAGGTTCAAAGTTTCCCTCTACGTCTTAGATCGCTCGACTTACAATTCACCCAATGTAATAACTATTAAATGAGAACATAGTGAACGATGGTGACCCATTCTCTGGTGACTGCTGTTTTGCACATGGTTAGAAACAATCTTCACAGATTTTCAATGCTTTTGATGAGTATCCAGGTAGGTTAAGTATAATTCATTGTGGCACTAAAATAGGGTAGATCAAAGGCTACTTAGACACAAGTGTCTACGTCTATGAAGGTTAAAAGTTACTGTGGATACATTTTCTTATCAAAGTACATTAATTGGATTGATTTTACAAAATAAGCTTATAATGTTTTTAGAGTGTTACAGCTCAGAAGTTAAGGGTTCTAGATAATTAATACGATTTCACAATTGTCCCTAATGGGTGCATGTCTCTAATTGAAAGCACGAAGTAAGTGACAGTAAAAACACTATATTCTTACTAATTTAGCTGCCACCTACCATATAAAATACTAGTTTTAAAACATTTATCATATCACATATCTAGTGTGCTACTGTTAGTATAGAATATAACTCAATATTCAATCAACAAAAATAGGAGACCGTATGGCTCAGTGGTCCAAACTTGTCGGCATTTTAAGCTTGGGTCGTAGACAATGCAGCTTCAAATCCTGCCTGGACTGGAAGAACTTATCAGTAATATTTACCTTGCACTAAACTGGTTCTCTTACTTTTTCCGAATAAAATATTTACACATCTAAATAGTCTATTAGACATTCACAGAGTAAGGCTAAGAAAGAGATTGGATCTCATTAGATAGAGGAAACAAAGGTATACTCTTTATCGAAACAATGTGTACTTATAATTTGGGTTAATTTAATTATCCTCTATGTAATAACCAAACAATAGTCAATTAGACTATCATTTAGGTTTTTTACATTGAAGCGTACAAATATATTTTAATTATTAGTATCAATATAATATTATATCCATGTCGTATCATAAACCTAAAACTTTTCTCAACGGATATCAAAATAAACTACAATGAAGTTATTAGGGGTTATTTTTTAAACATTGTCACTTCCAACTCCAACACAAACAAATAAATCGTTAGCAGAACTTCCTTCAAAGTAAAAACTTTGCTCAGAATTCTTTAAAATGAGACCAAATTTGTTTAATTCAATGCATGTTTATAGTTCATTTGATACGTAGGATCCATAAAGAGATGCTGTTTATTGTTCATACAGTGCTATATGTTCATCAATAAGCATGGTAAGTTAATGTATATCGTGTAAATAATTTGAAAAATTTCTTAAAATATCAGCTAAAAGTAATTACGTTTCTGAATGAATGAAACATTTATTTAATTAAAAAAATATAATAAAATACTTTTAGTTAGACAAATAATAAAGCAGTGCTACTTTTAGAAAGTATGGTACAACTAAATGATTGGATCTTAAACGTAAATTGATATTATTTTTAACATTGTATAGTTAAGAAGTAACTAAGATTTAATGAAACCACGTAAAATCCCAAACGAAAATTGTATATTAAATATGTTACTTCTTATTTGTTGTAACAAGAAATTGGATTTAAAATAAACACCTTCTCAAACACTTGATCAAAACAGAACAATGAATAAAGAGTGGATATCTAAAAAATATTTCTATCTAAGATACCCAATATGATAGTAAAATTATTTAATTTTTCAACCATTAAATCACACCACAGCAGCTTCATAGTCGTCCTTAGTTTGTAAAATCTAAAAGTAGATAAAATTACATCTTTCCTAAATGTATGGTAATTATATGAAAGTGGCTATGAAGAATGACACAGTGGAGTACATAGAAACATCTTCACCAATAATAAAGTGAAATTAAATAGCAATGCTATCCTAGTAGGTAGTGATAAAATTAAAACTAAATTACACGTAGGGTGGTTAGTTTGAGAACTAATCCCACCACAGCTACCCTCCAGTGCGTTCAATCAAGTATGTTGTTATTTTGCTCATTACTTTATACGACATGGACTGCTTAGCTTTATTATTTATCTCCTGTTAATTATCTACTTAATTAAAAGTTGCGATCCTAATTAGTGATCCGGGCAATTTTTGTTATTGTAAATTTTTATTTATTTTTATCTATCACATTTTACAGCGATATAAGTTTGTTTTAGTTGTTGCGATAAAATTTCTTTACAGATTTTCTTGATTGTCTTTTAAAGTGAATTAATTGTATTTTTTTTATTCACTGGTTTGTAAGTAGGTATACTTAGTATTTTTGCAATTGAAATCAAATAAAAAACCTTTATAATTGATTTGTTTTACAAAATATCGAAAGCTTTTCTCTTGCTTATAAACATATTGAAGAGTTATATAAAATATTGAAATACATAAAATCGTAAATAGATTTTTCTTACAGGTTTACTTGCTTTTGTATAGGATTTAATAACGATGAATAATAGTTTTAAGGAGAGTACCTTGCAGTAAAAACTATACCACTGCAGCGGTGGGGCATACAGTTAAGACCTCGTTAGAGGAAATGTCTGTTTATTTCCCTGGAGAGCATTTATTTATAACTTCACTGAGAAGTCTTTTTCCTATTAGTGTTTTTCAATGCATTAAGTGTTTTACTTATTGTTATTAATGATCTCTACCTTAGTTAAGGTTAATACGCCAGTCACCCCATCCTGTACACAGTGTAATATACAACGACCCCTCCTATCCTACACTTTAAGATTATTATGGCTGTCACTCAGACACTATTTTACTTCAGTAGGGTGATAATTATATCTAACTGAATACCATAATTTTATCTTTGCAACTATAGTATAATTAACATAAATGTATACTTTGTTAAATCATTCAATTGTTCTAAGGAACTTACAATGCACATTGCTTATTATTGAAAAACGGTCTCTATTTTCTGAGAAGCTAAATATTAAGTATACAGTTTTTATAAAAATGTGTTTTTCAACCAGCCAAATTATTGTAAAGAATTATATTTACTATCTATAGAATACACAGGCAGTAATTAAACTAATTCGCTCAATTTTATTGATTAAAAATAAAACAATCATCATTTAATAAGAGAACATTCATGTTATTTAATTTAATCACTTTTTAATGCAACATAAAATAAATGTAAATATTAAAAGTTTCTATATTATAGTTATTACTTGAATTAAAACCTTTAGTTTTAGAGTATAAGCCAATCTAACTTAAAAATATATTAATGAGAAATAAAATTAACAAATGATCTTTTAAACTTTAAAATTTGTATAAGATTATTTTAAGGTATAATGTAATTATGAATATTAGTGTAGGAATTCAATATTTAAATGAAATACTGGACATCAGCGTTGGGGATCATATTGCTCTTTAGATGAACCAATAGTAAACGTAGCAGTATAATCCACACTACACGAACGACACCTGACGGGAGTATTTACATTTACATTCATATATTTACATATTTATGACCAGTAAAACTACTGTATAGTACATGCTATTTGAACCTTTTTTTATGGAACATAAATGCTTTGAACCACTGAATTCAGAATTAATTAGAATTGGAATTGCAGGTTCGTATATACAATTGTTATTGGTATTTGCTACTGATGACTACGTATACGGTAAATAACAAATTACCAAGTACGAGGTTACATATTTAATTTATTTATTAATGTACCTAATCAATTTACCTAACTACACAAAGCCAATATATTAATTATTTGTCATACACTTTGGTAAACATCAACGGAATACGTTTTATTGGTTATCTATATATATAAAAGGCAAAGCCCTCACTGATTGACTCACTCACTCATCACTAATTCTCCAACTTCCCATGTAGGTAGAGAGCTGAAATTTTCTACACTGTTTCTTTAGAACTTAAATAGGACAACTAAATTATTTTCATCTTGATAAAGTACTCCTAAGGGGTATAAAGCACCCTTAAAAGATTGGTCCATAAGGATAACATTGGGTTGATTTTAGTAAATTAATAACAGCTGTTTTGTAAATAAATAAACATGTCTATTTTGAATGTTTGACATTATACTATTTAATATTTTACTATGAGTTTAATATTCTGCTGTTAAACAAAAATAAATGAAATTAACACTCTTGAAATAGGCTAAATAGGTGGCAAAGCAATTAGTGTGAGTGAGATACTGTACCGAAATGTAATATTGTAATGTTACGTTATATAGTTAATATACCGATTTTTGTATTGAATAGTTACATGCCGAGGCCGAAGGCCGAGGTGTATCGAGCGTAGTGAGCGTCGGGGTTGGCACGCGAAGCGTGCAGGGGTGTCCCCTAGTTTTAATATATTATTGCTGTAATGTTCTGTACAACAGCCTACAATAAGTTATAGTTGGGAATACATATTTTTATACAATCATTTACTATTGTTATTAGTTTTGTTTTACAAAAAGTAACATATTATATGTGACTTTTCATAGTTATAATAATATAAATATATGTGACTATGATACGTCAATACGTATAATAATATAAATTTATAATGTCAATTCTGTATTGAATTTCATTAAATAACTGCTAAACTGGTTAAGGCCTCGGAGTCTACGTATGAGTTCCAATGTTCTAATCTCTTAGAGAGTTCACGGTCATTACTTAACTCTTCAAACATCTTCACGCACACGCCAGGTTTAAATGAACAAGCCATTAACACTGCCATTTTTTTAACGCATAAAAGAATGTAAATTGTCATAAATGATAAAACTCTATCCTTATCGATACATCTGGCAACGCTATCAATACATATATATTTAATTTTGTTGTCATACAAATATTGTACATTATTTAACATCTGTTATCCAAATGAATTATTTAGAGTAATATATTAGGCTGTAGAATACATATTTATTTTCTTCTACGTGGCTCACAAGTTCTTGCCTTTGCAGATAGTTATGTGGGAGCATTTTAAGTGAATTATTTTCACACTATGCATATATTAATGTCTTTCTTGATTTCCAGATACATTTTTATTTTGAAGTTATGTCTATAATTTCTGATAATGTACTGCAATAATCTAGCAGATGTAAACAATGCTACGTAGTGCATAAATCAATTAGTGGTAAACATTTTTAGATTGAAGTTTTGTTTGAAGTCTACCTCACTTAAAAAATAACACTGTCTTGTGATCTAAGCGATAACATATTTTATTGACCTTGAAGATTGATGCTCGTAATTATTGCCTTGATGAAACTCCTGAGACAGGTTGATTAATTGATTACCGACCTCAATACACTTAATCCTATTCTTAAGGTCTTAGTATTGCCTACTACAAAGAATATTTTCCTAAGGCTTGGTATTGTATTTAATAAATTTAACAGTGAGCTTCACTTTACAATGGGCATTCCATACTTTATTCCGAAATAATTATTCTTTGATAACACTTTATCATTTTATAAAAAATAGTCGTCATGTATATTATTTTATAATTTAATTATAAATGAAAGGATTTACTAAAAAATATTAGTGAGCAATAATTATTAAAAATTGTTTACATATTAAAACACGTAACTACATAAATTATACATGAGCTAAAGAATCTCAGTTGCTTTTGCCATACGAATCAGAGTCAGCTTCTATATGTATTATGTAGTGTACTATGAACTTCAAAAATCTGTGTATGATGAAATAACCAAGTGCTTCCAAGAAGAACAACATACTGTACTACCTATTTCACTTTTAAACCTAGTACACTATGAAAGTCGTCGATCTCAGTCGAAAAATAATTAACAACCTTTTTGACACTTGTGACATTCAGTGATAGTAAACACCGTTGGTGTTGCACTTTTTATTATTTATATCATAAAAAAACCATGCACTCACGGCACTCCACGTGAAAAGTGTCACTGGTTGGATGTTACATGTTTTAAACCTGCCATTAAAGTTTGCAAAGTTTCAGATAATGCTGTCATCAATAACCATTATCTTGTACATTGCAACAATGGATCAAGACGTTATAAGGGGCAAATCATAAAACTACGCAACTCAGTTGTTTTTTATTTCAAATTTTAAACCGTTATTACATGTTTTTGGCTCGCCAATTTTATTTATGAGCACCCTATATCTTAACAATTTTGTTTCTGAGATTTGTTTCTTTCAGAAATTTAAAATATCTCAATATAAAATTTTTCTTCGTTTAATAAAAAGGAATAAAATATAATAATATCAAGGCTAACACGATTCAAACTTCTTATTTGTTTTCAAAATGCAATAAATATATTATTCTCGCACAACTATAAATAATACGTAACTAAATATTTAATTCCGTTTAATGTGGAGATATTTTAAGAACTCAACAAAATTATATAACTGTACATAAAGTTTTAGTGACACACATTAATAGCATATGTGTTTAATGCGAACATTTGGATAGATAGCTTCACAAGTTCTAAGAAAAAAAAAAAAAATAAGTACACAGAGTGTATATGTCCTTGAGTGAACACTTACTATGCATGAGTTAATCATTTATTTATTTCATAATCATGCCTGACCTAATTGAAATCACAAAAAATATATTTACGTGTGATTAAGGAATATACATACTATTAAGTATGTGGAATTAAGTGTTACCTGTGTAATTCATTATGCAGTTCGTTTTTATTTTTTTTTATTTTATCATTTTTTTATAATATGTTATATAAATTAGTAGCTATAAATAAGAATAAATCGGTTCCTGTCAGATTTAGCTTTGACCAATTCATTATAACTAGTGGATCATTAATATTTAGATTTTTGATGAAATTATAAATATATGTTTACTGCTAGTTGAGACACTCCCAAAGAATGTATGTCTGTAAATCCAGCTTAGTGATCATTTCCGTTTCTGTCACCTAAATAATAATAAACGAGTTCCGAGTAAAGTATTAACCTTTAGAGATAAAGTGCAAGAAGTTATAGGGTTGAAATAATGTCTTATTACGTTTAAATAAGACGATTTTCAACACGAACATAATTACAGTATGATGGTTGGACATTTACGCTCTTCACAAACAGAAAGTTTTTTTAATATGTGCAATGATTTTAAAGTTCCTGAACAATCTCATTAAATATACAACACTTTTTAAAGATGCACTTAGTTTAGATTTACTTTCATAATATTTTCCCACTAAAAACACTTTTTTTACGAAAAATGTAGCTTTTAGGTAAAAAAACTTCTTGCTTCACTGACATAATATTTTTAATTTATATAAATATACAAGAGATTTTGAAAACTTGTAAGATTTATTGGTTTTTAAATTAATCGACCATTTTGAGCAACTGTTTTAATATATTATAAATACATTAAACAGTTCCATTGTCAAAATAGTAACATAATTTTGGTGAACTGTCAAAAATATAGGTAGAATAATAACCGAGCATTCCATTAAGCTCTGGTCACTTGTATTATGTGTTTCGTTATATATCAGTATTTTTGCTCGCATACCGGATAAGAGGAATTTGTCATCTACCATGATCTATTGACAATTCAGGAATTCTTTTAAGTAACTTGTAAGGGAAGGTTTAATGAGGAACCCTAACACATGCAGGTGAGTAAATACAAAATACATATAATTGCAAGCCTAACGATTTCTACAACTCAATCAAGAGCTAAAACAACATGGAAGAAAATGCCTGTATCAGTCACCAACCATTTAAACATTATTTGTGGTATATGATAAATATCAAATAGGTAATAAATTATGTTAATAAAATGTTTTTAGAAACATGAAACAAGCAATCGTCGAGGAACAATTCCTGAAATCCTGCCTTATATTCCCAGCACGTGGCAGTTCCCTGGATTGAGTCTCTAACAAACGTTACTCGAGGTAGATGGATAAAATAAGATATTGTTTTCTTTCTCCAGTTCTCATTTTTACCATTTATTTTTATTTACTCACTAAGAATCTAACAACAAAGGATAAACAGTGATATTAAATAAAACTAGTTTTTTAAATTTATTATTTGTGATACTTAACATAAAAGAGTGTTGTAAATAATTAAAATATATGGATTATATGAATATAAAAAGGACATATAATCTCGTTCTGGTAACATACGAGTACAATCTGGTATGATAATATTAGATTATACATAGTGCTATTAACTCGAGTACGGGTGGGTCAATACCACTGTACATGTATGAGTGGGTGGGACAGTAACAATTTACGTGACAGAATGTGAGCTCGACAGAGGAAATACTACTTGACGTGACAGGAAAAACGACAGTGATACGGTGATTTTTCAGATCATCCCCACGTATAAACTGACGCAAACGGTACTGAATAACCTGATGCCAACATTCTGATGAATAATTTCTTGTACAATTTGATATATCGGTTACCTGATATTTGTATTGTTAAATTTACCCTACCACCCGCTCCTACACGAACAATGTTATTATACTAAGCAATCGCCCCTACACGAACAGTGATATTAACCCACCCATCCGCCCCTACACAAACAGTGGTATAAACCCACCCACCCGTCCCAACACGTACATTGGTATTAACCAACCACCCGTCCCTACAAAATCTGTGGTATTAACCCACCCACCCGTCCCTAAACGAACAGTGTTATTATCCTACCCACCTGCCCCTACATGAGTGGTATTAACCATGCACTCGTCCCTACATGAAGAGTGGTATTAACCCACCCACCCAGCCCTACACAAACAGTGGTATTAACCCACCCACCTGCCCCTACACGAACATTGTTATTATCCCACCCACCTGCCCATACCCGAACAGTGGTATTAACCACCCACCCGTCCCAACACGTACAATGGTATTAACCAACCACCCATCCCTACAAAATCTGTGGTATTAACCCACCCACCCGTCCCTAAACGAACAGTGTTATTACCCTACCCACCTGCCCCTACATGAGTGGTACTAACCACGCATTCGTCCCTACATGAAGAGTGGTATTAACCTACCCACCCAGCCCTACACAAACAGTGGTACTAACCCACCCACCTGCCCCTACAGGAACATTGTTATTATCCCACCCACCTGCCCATACACGAACAGTGGTATTAACCACCCACCCGTCCCAACACGTACAATGGTATTATTCACCCCCCCCACCCCTACACAAACAGGGTATTTTGATTGAAATCACAAATCCTATAATTTAATACAGTACAAGTAAACGTCACACAATACAAATTTATTACAATACAAGCACAAAATGCACAAATATATTACAATACAAGTACAAAATGCACAAATATTATGGTGATCGATTTCGGTGAACCACGCTCACCTTCCTCAGACCAGAGGGATTTCTCTGCATATTGTAATAAATTTGTGTTGTGTGACGTTTACTTGTACTGTATATGTACCAACACATATTATGCTAATTAAAAAGCTATTTTTAATTTAATATACATTAAAATATTATTAATATTATACAACATGTTTCTTGTCAAACTGGTTTTCTAACATGCCTAGTGCATAGTTTATGTTCACAATCTGTTGATTAATAGAATCATGTAAGATATTTTCATATATACTTTTTTATTTATGCTTTTTACTAGTGAAATATGTATAGTAAATAATTATAAGGTTCGATAAAAACTATATTGTAAGTATTTTTGGTTTGGTAAATATGAGCCAAATATATATATAATCAGCAAATATATTTTAAATAAGATAGACAAAGTAATATATTCTCCACGCGATTAATGTTAATTTTGTAATTATTACTTTTATTTTTTATAAATATTGAAATAATAATTAATTTTTTTTAATAACATGAGTGGTCAATTTAATTTAAAAGAATCTCTCTTTCAAATAAGTTTCACACACCAAAATCATTGGATTCATGTCAAATATTAAGTTAGTTGTTATCGGGAAAACTTTTATAAAGTAGATAGACTTAAGTCTTTCAACACAAAGACCAATCCTAAGTTACTTATTGCTTGAAGTGTTTTAAAGACCTTTTCAGGAAATTTAGTGTGACTTATTTTTCTCTATATAGAAGCAAAATATAATTTTTTGCCTTTTTTGTAACACTACAATATACATCATTATTTTTTTAACATTTAAAACATATAAGCTATTCAGTTACGAATGTTTTCAACGATGCATAGATGCTTCATTTAGCTCTACAAACTATATTATAAAGTTTGTACCCGATTTAGGGTTTACATTCATATTTTAAAATCCTCACCATGATCTTATTAACGTTTATTTGTAAGGTAAGAAAATTGCTATAGAATGTATTTTGAATTGCATTATTGGTATACGATTCTAAAAACAATAGCGTGCTAACTAAACTTGTTACTTACCTATACCAGAATCAAATTTGATATAAGAATGTTTTAAATCATTTACAATAATTAGTAGTTCTGTTGATCGATCTGCAATCAAAGATCTTTCAAACGTTCATAAATATATTATAAATTTACTATTCTGGGTTCAATAACCAAATATACATCTTTCAACATATGTAGGTCAATACATATTTGACGTATATTCTTTTGACAATTTATGGGAGAAGCGAATACCAATTTATGAGGTCTGTTTTTACCGAACAACTCTTGGGTTTCCTCATTCCGGAGTTACATCTACCTCTAGTGTCATACGTATATACAGGGCAGAAAAATATGGAGACGCTCAAAAATGTTGTATGACTTCACTTGTAAAATTAAACTCTTGTATATGATCAAGTTACAAAGAACATACGTTTTGACGCCATTAGCGACATTTTATATTTTTAGGGGGTCGACCCACAAGGAGTTAACCGAAAACTGTCAACGTAAGACTAGGTCGAGTTTGGTATCAAAACTGCCGCAAACCAGACTTAAAAGAGTTGATCCTTTCCAGAGTAGTGGTCATTTTAATTTCAAAGTTATTAATTAGAAAAAAAATATACCTCCACTATTTAACGATTTTTAGTAAATTATTCTGGTAAAAAATTATACTTTATGGAACACAATTATTTAAATATAATAAAATTATTCATACAACAAATAACGCTGTTGTGAAAACGTTTCTATGTGTTGTTTCCACCACGTAGTCAATGTACTTTTGGACAAGCAAAATAAAGATGTCTCCAGAATATACAGGCTTGTCAGTAAAAAAACTGCTAATCTTTGAGGAAATTTACAAACGGCACAATATTTAGAAAAATAATACTACCTACTTACAGATTGAAACTCTCTACACAGTTAAGTGATAGCCCTCCATACACCCACCCACAGTTATATTTAAATATAAAATGTCGTATGGGTTTTAATGGGGAGGGTTGCCAAAAGACACCCAGATCCTCTGCCTGCTTAGACAAGCCCTCATTTTATTCTATTCTAGGCCATCGGCTAATTAAGGTGGCCACCGAACGAAAGTGGCGCATGGGTAAAAACTTTTATTGTCACGCTGGGTATCAATTTAAGGCCGGTTTATTGGCTAGTTACTGCCTTATCCACTTCGTTAAGGCTGCTCCATTCTATAGATGATATATTGGTAAATTGTGCCAGTAAATATAGCTATTACGTATCGATATATAGAATAATATATAAACCAGGTAAAAATAAATAGTTTGGTTTATTAACAGGAAGTAACGTATATCACGAAGTACTAAAATAAATACGTTACCAGAAGCTTAGAAACAGAATTATACACATATAAGTGTTACAATCTATAAATAAATCCAAATATTCACTGATCTATTGCAGGCCTGTCAAATTATTGTTCTCATATATAAAAGAGTATAAGCTTAATAATTTGAGTATATATACTTATGATAACTATTATGCTTAAGTATATAAATTCTTAAGAAATATATATAGACAGATGGCGTTGTGGTCGATAACAAACGTCTCTAAGCTAAACTTCGATATAACAGTTCTGTTATAATTGTGATCTCTAAACTACCATGTCAGCTATCGTTTGAAAGTCCTTATCAGGTTAAATAAGTCTTTCCCGACAGTACAGATGGTGTTCTTGAGACCTGCCCTTACTACGAAATGTATGCCTATATATACAATGTAAAAAAAAATAATAATAAAAACCCACACACATACAAATAAGTAAACATTTTACTGTCATTACTTCGATAGTCTTGCCATATTATAGCTAGTAACTGAACCAGCAATAATACAACAAAATATTAAAAGTAGTCGAAATATAGTATAAAATTAATTGAAAGATCATAACAAAAAGAAAGTAGAAAGTATATACATTTTACCTCATGAAAAGGAACTCAGGATGACCTTATAAACTAAGTCTTTGCTGGGTTAAAATGACGCAGCTAGAAAACAAACTTAGAAGAAAAAACATGCTAAAATATACTACCAAATAATTAAATTTATTATTTAATTAATTAATTCAGATAGGTGTGGATTTTATCAAAACTATAATTTATTTGAGCCTTTGGTAACGTAACATTAAATTATTTTTTTCCAAACCTCGGAACAGATTTATTTTAAATAATAAATCTGTTCCGAGGTTTGGAAAAAATTACTTTAACGTTACGTTACCACAGGCTCAAATAAATTATAGTTTTTATAAAATCCGCACCTATCTGAAGAGTTAAAATATAATATTATTTTCAAAAGTTAAGTAGGATTACCTTCTCTACAATTAGAACTCCAAGAACGGCTACGTTAGCAAATCACTATCAAAGTCTTTCAGAAAATTAAGTTTTCAAGATGAGCTGACCTACCTCTGGGTAGTATCCATCTGATGTCACTTGAACTAAAATGGTTTACACTACGCCAATCTTCTTCTACGGGGAGTAGATATAGTAAATGGGTATAAATTAGTCTTTCTCTATAAAAATTTACAGTAAACATTAATTTTGTTGAGAGAACACTTAGGGTTTAAGAATTGATTTTGATATGAAAAATCATAATAATTCCGATGAGGAGGGAATTTCGATAATTTATTGTACATTACATGAACAAGACGAATACAAAATTAATAGGTACCACTATCGTAGTCATTTCATTAATCCGTTGTTTTTTGTTATTATGATTTTTTTTATTTGTTTATTTATTTATTTACTTTTTTGTACTGTAAGTGATGGTTGTTATATTACATATTAGTATTTTTAGCACTTTGACATGTTTTACATCTGACAAAA
>JAQJVL010010047.1:0-13793 GCA_035578905.1 Stictocephala bisonia | reverse complement strand
AAAGGGAACTTTCTTCGCAAGATGTCAATGGCAATGCAATAATTGGTCGGTAGTGTAGTTGGTTAAAGTCTTGCTTTCTAAGCTAAAGGTTCTCTGTTTAATCCCAATCAGAATCATAACAAATTTTGTAAGGGATCAGCTGATAACCACCGGCTGTTCATTTATCATTTGGCTAATAATTAATGACATTTTCTAAGGAAGAACGCTTTATTAGCCTGATTTTTTTAAATAACAATATACAAGATTATGGCTATATTATATCGACTTTTAAAATGCAACGCCAACTACAAGTTTACCAGCTGATTGTGTCTGTTGTCCCCACTTCCAACACTGCCCCTCACGCCAACTAGAGACGGAGTGGTGGAACACTTCCCCTCTGCTGCTGGAACCCCTACGTGTGCTAAATTTATCACGTGGGGTGGCTTTCAATTCGGCCCAAGAATAGGAATTTCATTTCAAAAGCAAGCAGTTAAATAGAATTTATTTAAAAGTAAAATAAATTAATGTAAACTTACAGAATTAAAGACATGTTCTGCATGAAACAGACAGATTTTTGTTAATGATGATGAATGAAATATATAAATAAACAGGAAGTACATAAATATGTCCTATTCTTTTGTGTACATATGTAATGGTTAGTTGTAAGAGAGGACTTATTAGTCCTAACCTCGCCAATTGTGTGTACAATAAAATAATTTTTTCATTTCATTTCATCCTTTTCTTCATATGACAAAGGGACAACAATTAATCTCTTCATTTAACCCTTGCAATTTGCAACCATTGCTTCAGTGATCAAGTGCTTTTTATTTATTTTTTCCTTTTAATATAACAAAATACAATCAACAATCCATCACAATCCTGACCTCAAGCCTAAACTTATTATCTTTTTATTTTCCATGATAGTAAACTTATATTTTTTACTTTTTCATTAATGACAGTTTATTAGTTAATGTATTAGACTCATGCCCACACACGGCCTTAGGCCCATGGGTGAGTTATATTTCTGTATTACTATTAGTGTAATATAATATTACAATTAATTCTGCTTCAATTATGATGTACATATTGTATTTTATTTGAGCAATTTATTATAGAAATAAATTATGTTCATTCTTTCATTCGATTAATTGTTCTTATTTTATTGAAAAAAGCCTAATTATTTATAAATGTAATTTTCATAACGTGGATTTTTTTTAGCTAGAAAATGAATAAGGTGTGAAAATTTACCAAAGTATTAAAAATAAATAAATAAATGTATATTTTACAAATTTTTAAATTTAGAAACAAATTCTAAAAATATATATGATTATATTTTTGTGTGTGTTCAAATAAATAAATAAAATTTTACTGTCAGAAAGCCTTACATAGCATTAGACAACGTCAAAATGTAGACTTACTTACTTACTCTTACTCCCAGGGCCATCTATATCGCAGGTGATATTTAGCCGCACCAACAAAGCCTCTCCAGATTGACCTGTCCTCTGCATTCTCTTCCATGGCTCCAACTCGCTATATATCTAGCCTAACCTGGTCCCACCATCTTTGTTTTGGCCTCCCACGGGGTCGCCTTCCCTCAGGGTTATTTTTGCTAACTTTCTTTAGTTGGGACTCTTCTCTCCTTCTCAACACATGCCCAGCCCACCTTAGTCTTCTACTTTTGACCTCACTCACAATGTCTGAGTCGTTATACAGGTCTCTAATCTCCCTGTTATGTTTCCTTCTCCACTCCCCTTGGTCATATGTGGGCCCATATATCTTTCTCAAGACTTTGTTTTCGAAGACAATTAGTTTTTTCCTCTTTCTTATTTAGTATCCACGTTTCAGATCCATAGAGCAAAACTGGGATGACTATTGATTTGTACATCCTAATTTTTGTTTTGTGTGACAATGACTTGGAAGATAGTAATCTATTGCATGCATAAATGCATCTGTTGGCTGAATTTATTCTTTGCTGTATCTCAATTTCTTCTGCGTTTTTATTTGAAATTGTGACTCCGAGGTATTTGAATTCCGGTACTTGTTCGAATTCATGACCATCAACTCGTAGGGGGTCTTGGGTGTAATTTTGGTCTCTTGTAAAGTGCATGAATTTGGTTTTTGGATCGTTTGTCTTCAGCCCTATTTTTTCTGCTTCTGTTATGAAGACCTTGGTCAGCGTAGTTAGATCCTCTAGCTTTTCTGCCATTATAGCTACGTCATCTGCAAATGCTATAATGTTCAGTTTTCCTCCGACTTTAACACCCAGGTTCATTTCTTTTGTCTTCTGAAGGGCCTCCTCTAGAGCCATGTTGAATAATATTGGGGAAAGGCCATCCCCCTGTCTGACTCCTGAGTTTACTTTGAAGGTTTCGCTGTTTTGTCCATTTATTCTCACGGAGCATCTTGACTCGGTAACACTCATTTTAGACAGGTTTATCAGTTTTCTGGGGACCCCAAATTTTTCTAACTGTACCCATAATCTTTCTCTGTCAATGCTGTCGTAAGCTTTTTGGAAGTCAATGAAGATGGCATAAAATTCTTTGTTATATTCCCAGTACTTGGCTACAATTTCTTTCAGTAAAAATATCTGGTCTGTAGTGGACCTACCTTTGATGAAGCCTGCCTGGTGTTCTTCAATTATTTCGTTTGAGTAGCATTCAAGTCGATTTAGAATAATTTTAGTCAGGACTTTATAAGGGATACTTAGCAATGAGATGCCTCTATAGTTTCCACACTCTTCTTTTTCTCCCTTTTTATGTATGGGTACAACTACTGCCTCTTGTCACTCATTTGGCATTTCTTCCTTTTCCCATATTTTAAGTATTAACTTCCACAGTTTCTCAATTACTACATTTCCTCCTTTTTTTAGTAATTCTGCTGTAATTTCATCTTTTCCTGGAGCCTTGTTATTTTTCAGTGTCTTTACTGCGTTTTCCACTTCTTGTTTGGTTGGTGGTTCCAGGTTTGGTTGTACATGGTAATAGCTACATTCATTGTCTTGTTTTGTTGTTTCATCTCCTCTGTTGACATTAAGTAGATCACTGAAATATTCTTTCCACCTTTCAAGGACTTTTTGGCTTTCCGTAATTAATGTGCCATCTTTACTCTTAACTCCGTAAGAGCGGGGGGTGAATCCTTTTTTGAAAAATCTTACTTTTCTAAAGAAGTCTCTTGAGTTGTTTGTTGTGTTATCTTCTTCGGCTTTATCCAGCAAGCTATATAGCTTATAGCCGTTTTTTCCTCTTCAATAACCTATTGGTATCCCTATTTGACTTGTTGTAACTCTCTCTGTGTTCTGTGCTGTTACTATTCATCCAGGTCTTTTTCCTAACAATTCTTTCTTCAACCATTTGCTCATATTCATGGTCAAACCATGGCTTTTTGTTCTTTTTCTTCTTCTTTCTGCCACATACTTCTTCTGCCGAGTCTAAAACTGCTTCCTTGAAGTTGTTCCAGTTATTGTTTATATTATCATTTTCGTCCACCTCTTCTAGAAGTTTGAATCTGTTTTCAAGTTTAAGTTTAAAATTTTCAACTATACTGTGGCATTTGAGCCTCTCGGTGTTTATAAGTTTTTCTTGTCTTTCCTCTTTTCGTCTCTGAGTAGCTATTCTTTGTGTCATCTTCACTACAACTAATGAGTGGTCAGTTCCACATTCTGCCCCCCTAACACTCTTAACGTTCGTTATGCTGCTTTTATGTCTTTGGTCAACTAGCACATGATCAATTTGGTTTTTGGTAACTCCATTTGGTGATGTCCAAGTGTACTTATGTATGTCCTTTCTTGGAAACATCGTGCTTGATATTTTGTAGTTATTTGCCAGGGCGAAGCTTGCTAATCTTGTTCCATTATCATTGGAGTTTTGGTGAAGGCTTTCTTTTCCAATCGCTGGGCTCCAGATCTCCTCTCTCCCTATCTTAGCATTTGCATCTCCTAATATAACTTTGGTATCAAAATTTGTTAACTTCCCCACCAACTCGTCTAGTAGATCATAGAAATCATCTTTTTCGTCTTCGTCAAAATGTAGACTACACTTATTAATATTTTAACTATACTAGATTAATAATTACATTTAAGGTTCCATACAAAGTCTGATGAGCTATATAAATATTAAACATACAAACAATAATTGCAACAATGATTCGTAATTAACAAATAAATGCATTTGATTTAATAATTATACATTTTTATAGAAATACAAAAACCATCCATGTACACAGACAATAAGAAAGATATTTTACCATGACAACTATTCTTAATTCTAAACGTTTATAGTAATAATATACACATAATATTCACCCTACATTAATTTCGATAATATGAAAATAAGGCTACATTCAGTAATTCTATACAGGGCCGGCGAGAGCGATCGCGGGCCCCAGGGCTGGACCTAATCCGGGCCCCTAGGTATGGTATGCATGAAGGCGTTTTGTTTGTGTGGGGTACCGGGGGTCTAGGGATACTCCCCAGTCCCTGAGATTGAGAACAATGTTGAATTACAGATAAAATAACTCATTTTGGTGTAATCTAGACCTGTTTTCACTTATTCATTCATAAATTATCTTTTCAGGCTGTTTCATATTTAAGTAAACCACAAATTTAGGCACTCATTGAAGAAATACAAAATGGTTTTAATTGAAACCTTAAAAAAAAAAAAAAAATTATATAATAGAAAATTTAAATTAAAACATCACAGATATGTAAATGTTGAATTAATTGAATAGACAATGGTATTTAAAAAAGAAAAATACAACATGTTTTGATTGAAGAAATTGATTTTATTAATCCATATACATAATTATTACGTATAATTCACGTAGATAAATTATGTTTAATTGATTTTTTTCCATATACAAAGTAAACAACACTTTTCGTCAATTAAAGTCTTTAATCTTAATCTAACCATGATTACAAATTACAACAAAACTCCTCTTCTGGCTTTTCTTGACGCAAATTCGTCAATTATTCTATCTACATTTGCTCTTTTTACTAGGTCCATTTCCACCGCCAAAACACCTAGGCTTGACAACCTGTTTTGGCACATTGTTGAGCGTAGAACGTTTTTTATTCTGTTTAATACTGAAAACGAACGTTCTGCACTGGCGACTGTGGCTGGAATTGTTGCAAAAATTCTCAAGGCAACAGTAAGATTTGGGAATAAAGATTCTAAATTGAAGAGTTTAATTTTCTTGAGAAGTTCAAAGGGTAAAAGTGTTTTTCCACCAAAGTTTGCTTCATATATTTGCTTCAGACTCACCAGTTCCTCAAGAAGATCGGTTCCCAGATCCTTTTGGTGTCGTTGTACTAGTTCAGCAGATTTAGTTTCGATCAGGTCATCTGGCATTTCTTTGAATGACCACAAAACAGAAAAGTTACTACACAAATCGCTGACTGACTTAAAACGCACTGTCATGTCCCCAATGACACTGTCCAAAATGACATTAAAAACTTTGTTGTTAAAAGTTTTCTTTGCATCAAGTTTATGTTCCATATTGTCATCACACACCTCGTCGTCCTCGTCAGCGTCAGCTGCCCTTTTTCGTTTCCTCCTTCTTTTCTCTTCCTCCTCAAGTTGCTGTGGCCATCCTATGTTTTCAGCAACGACCAAAACTTCATTGAAGATTTTATCCCAACCATCATTCCGCAAAACTTTCAAATCTTCTATCAATTGACTTAGATTCTTCGACGCTACATCTAAGGTTTCACCACGGTTCTGTAAAACTCTGTTGACTGTGTCAATGGGTTTCAATATTTTGTACCAAACCGATGCAAGAAGAAGGCAGTTGAAGCTCTTGAAGTATTTCTTCAGTCCCTCTACGTCTCGACGACATTCTGCTGTCAAATTTAGTTTGATCACTTCCTCAAGTGCTTCTACTATTCCAGGAAGATGAGCTGCAACAGGTCTTACACTATCCACTCTTGCTGACCATCGTGTTTTTGACATGGAGTGAAGAGATCCGGGTATTTTATTTTTCAAAATATCCCACCTCTGGGGGCTTGAACTGAAAATGTTGTACAACTTTTGGACAGCCCCAAAAAAAGTTATAGCCGCTGGACAGCACTCCGCTGCTTGTTCACCACAAAGGTTTAAGGAGTGACAAGTGCACGCAGAGTAAACAGCTTCGCTGTTGGCTGATAATATGAAAGCCTGAGCTCCTTTATAGGCACCTTTCATATTACTACCATTGTCGTACCCTTGGCCTTTACAGTCTTCTATAGGGATTTCATAGCGTTTCAAAGTACTCAAGATAAGCTCAGCAATATCTTTACCACTCTTTTTTGTGCAATCAGCAAAACATAGAAGTCGTTCTTGCACTTTGTAGGGTTCACTTTCTTCTTCAGTTTCATGCACGTATCTCAAAATAAATGCTGTCTGTTCAATGTGGGCTGAATCAGGTGTTGCATCAACAATTACAGAATAATACCTAGCTTTTTCTCTTTCTTCAAGAATTACCTTTGTAACTTGGGAAGAACATAATTCTATAAATTCATTCTGAATATCATGCGACAGGTAGTGAACTTGCATTCGTTCCCCTTTAGTTTGATACAAACGAACTTTATTTAAATGCTCGTTTAACACTGGATCATAATTTGCTAGCAGTTCTAAGATGCCCAAAAAATTTCCATTAGATGGGTCTCCTATTTTTTCATTAGTGCCTCTAAAAGCAAGTCCTCTTTCAGCTAGAAACAAAGTCACATTAAGTAATCGCTTTAAAAGGTCACGCCACTTTTCCTTTTCTTGTAGAATGGAATTCAAAATTAAGCCTGTCAGATTTTTATCTTTTTTTGATTTTATCACCTCTGACTTCCATTGAATGTAGCAGTGTTTGTGACTACTACTGTTTTCGTGTTCAGGGACCTTATCAAACAATTTTTTCCAACGTTTTTTACTTGAAAATCCTTCTGGAAGTGCCAGAGATGAGCGTTTCGTGTGAGGGAGTGAGCTAAAAACTTTACACGGCAAACAGAAGAAGGCTTTTTTACTTTGGCTCCAAACTAGCCAGTCCCGTGTAATTAAATCGCCATTAGTGAGTTTTTTTTTAAATACTGAAGTTGGTACTGAAGAACCGGTGATGTCGTCAGGAAATCGCTCTGGCATTGGAAAATGATTGTATTTTAAATGTATACTTGCATCAAAACTGGGGTCCCCTACATCAAAGTGTATGCAAGGTGCCGACGAGGTCGTTTCATCATGAGACTGGGAAGTTGTGACCAAGATAGACGTGCTACTGCTTCTGGTAGCATTAGCAGTGGTTTCAATCTTGTAATTCTCAGTCTCACTCTCACTCTCAGCACTTTCATTTTTAGGAACAAATATATCTTTGTCGGTAGGAGTAGGACTTATTATTGCATCAGTCTTAGAACTAGTGTTTACTGCTAACTCAACTTCACTTACTTCAGTATCAGGTGAAAGTGAAACAGAATCGGGTATTTTGAAAAAATGTCCAAGTGACAACTGGCCTTTCTTTGCTTCCCGTTCTCTAAACTCTCTATCGTCCTTTTCTTTCCTCTTCTGCGCTCCAGATTTGTGTTTGTAGCTCATTGTTTCTACTTTCCTCTCACTCTTCTAACTTATCACTGAACTAATTCTGATTGAAACACACATGACGATTAACGAACTATGAACGGAACAATAGAACTATCCACGAAACCGCACAGAAAATTGAAATGAAATGAATGAAATGAAAAATGGCTTTATTGGAGGCGAAGTTAGGACTATAGAGTCCTCTCTACCACTTAACCTCAAAAAATTGACAGCGTGCAACAGACGTAAGTAAACAAAGAAGCTAGACTGGAGTCCCTAGACAGATACACTGCCGCCGGCCGCGAGATGACGGCTAGTGCAGTGTTGCCAACGCTGCATGCTGCCAGTGCTGCCACCTCGCAGACTTGAAATACCCACCACACGGTTAAAAAGACCACTGATTTGTATTTTAAACCAGACCTAGGGCCCCGGACCGGGCCCCCTCTGGGGGCCCGGGCCCCGGGGCTGTAGCCCCCCTACCCCACCCCCTGTCACCGGCCCGGATTCTATACAAAGGCTACTATACAAATTTTATTTCAACAACAAAATTGTGACAGTAATTACTATTGAACTAAATATCTACATTTGGTACAATAGAGTGCAACAAAATATTTATTATAAACAACACAAAACTTAAAAACATTAAAATATATATATATACAAAACAAAATGTATTGGCCTACACTACATTAATATTAGTATCAAAAAACTCACTAGGATCATAAAATGAATTTGTGGCTAATCAGTCATGTATTTTACTCATAAAACTATTTAGTGGTAGACTTTGGAGACCAATTAGCAATTTATTAAAAAGTTTCTGACCGATTATATCATAACTGTTCAAAGACGTAGACAAATGGTGATAAGGATTGTATATATGACTACTTAACCTAGTATTGTATGTATGTACATTGTTCCTGCTCGGAAGTTGAAATTTGTCTAATTTATTTGTAGTGTATAGTAAAACAGAATAGATGTAAAGATTAATTACTGTTAGTATTCTGAGTTGAACAAACAAAGGTTTACAGTGTTCCCTGTAGGAAGAACCAGATATTACTCTAACAGCCCTTTTCTGCAGCAATAAGATATTATGTACATGACAAGAGTTACCCCACACTGTATACCATACATAATAATACTCTGGAAGAATGGAAAATATGATGACCTAACAAAGTTATCAGGCACACAATCCTTAAGACTTTTTAACAAATAAATAACTCAAGATAACTTACTACTAATATATATATATTATATACTGTTCCCATGTCAGTTTACTGTCAATGTAGATGCCTAAAAACTTAATACTAGTTGAAATGCTTGGAATTACAGTATCCCTATCTTTTAGATTAAATTGTAATATTTGAGTTTTGTGCTCATTAAGCAGGAACCAATTAACCTAAACCATTCAGATGCTTTTGTCATTGTGTTGTTACTAGTCTCTAAACTCAGGAATAATAGAGATAGGCCTATATCCTGAAGGAGTAAAGAAGAGTAAACTCAGTTTAAAGCCATGATCAAAATGGAATGAAAATTAGTTAAAGTAAAAATGACAAAACATAAGGCAAATAAATGAAATAAAACGTGAAAAATATTTAACAACAGTAAAAATACAATATGGTCAATAAAATATCAATATCATCAATATCAATCAATACGGGTCATTCCTATGAAAAACACTGATACTGATAGATAAAACGGCATACCAGTACTATAAAAGCATAATAAATTTAAACTAATTGATATAAGACACGTATACGAACCATAATAAAAGTAAACAACACTTAGCAAAACTCTGTCAAAAACTAAAATAACGAGTCAAGGATATATCCGTTTCACGCGTCATGGCCTCAGACTAGCAGTCGGACGTGTTAATACAAGATTAGATGACAAAGCCACTCCCACTACGACTGACCAATCACACAAATAGTTGTTTAGAAAGGCTATTCAACAAGCTCCTGTACTCTAGTGGATCCACTGCAACTACAATTTATTAAATGTTATAAAATAGGGTTTGGAGGATATATCCGTTTCCCGCTTTGATAGGATTAGTATTATTTTATTTTATATCATCAAAAATAGCACTATCATTTCCTCCTACACATAAAACCCATCATAAAAAAAGAGATGTGACTCTTTAAATCATATTAAGTATTTTTTGTTATATAATAGTATGTTCCAAATGTATGCCTTAATTCATTTAACTATTGTCTAGCAGTTGTTATATTACGAGAAATATAAGATGAGTGCCATGAATTGACTCATGGCACTCATCTTGGTTTGTGCCAAGGAGACAGCCCACAATTAGCCCGGAGGTGAGGCTCCCGAAAGCAGCTGGCCACCAACACAACGACGAAGAGTGCTGCAGCCATTAACCAGCCCCCCAGATGCCCATCTAGATGCCCCACAGATACCAGGCCTATAGAGATCAGAGAAGTGTTGACCTTTTCATCTGCAAGCTACCGTTTCAGCAGTTTGTTTGTTAGATCCCTCAACACCTCATGATCGATCTGCGATTTCAGAAATCAGTTGTGATGGTACTACAGAAAGCCAGCATAGCCTATCTAGTTGGCCTATTTGAAGACATCAACTTGTGCGCCAACCACGTTACGCGAGTCACAATCCAGTTTGTGTGGAAAATCCCAGTCTTCCTGACAATTCCATATTATCATTTTGTGACTACTACTAAGCAATATTTAATTGTTGCATTAACCATTGAAACAATACTTGTTAAAATACCTCTTTATAATTGTATTGAGAATTAATTTATTGTAAAAAAACCCTTTTAGTTTCACATAAAAAAACAAAATAGAATATATACCTACGTAAAACTCTCTCTGGTCAAAAACTCTTCACTTAATTGTAGAAATTTTCCTCCAGCTATATATCCTAGAGCAACACCTGTTATTGCTGTTGCATAGTAGATGCCTGAAAGAGTATGAAAACAGTTGTTATTTATTTTTTTTAATAATTCACTGAGTAGGCTATACGATTTTTACTAAAATGATAGTAATCATTAAATTTATCTACATTAAAAGGAAAGTTGATGTCATCCATGCGCTCAAAATTTGTGAAGTGCCATAATAAGTGCACAACTAATAACTTAAAGTAAAGAGGGAAATTTTGTTTTAGTAGCTATAGCAAAGTTACCATACTTTTTATATTCTGTACGTGCATGTGTATGTATTACCAAAATGATAAGTATATGAATATCATTTGAAATTGTTAAATAAAAAAATCACCCAACATTCAAGGATCCATTATACTCAAAATTGGAGTGAAAGTGAGGTGGATTTTTATGGTGAATGCACTGAAGCTTTTTGGGGATTTGACATCCCAAGATATGTCCAATTTATCATTGCTGATAAGAATAAAAGATACAGTACTTTATTTTCAATTTTACTTTGGTTTGACATGTTTTGATCCATGATTCAACAGTAATGGCATAGTCTAAATGTAAATGTAGGCTATGCCATTACTGTTAGATTAAGAATCTTTACTATGTGTAATAATGATCTTTGACTGAGAAACAGCTAATATCTGAAATCATCTTGCAGTCCTTGTAAATTTTCCTTTGTCAATAAAACTTATAATTAAAAAAATACAACAATTCGTAATAATAATTTCAATTTAGATATAAGTACCTAAGTATATGCCTGTTTTTCTTTTAACAACAGACTCATCAATGTAGGTGACTCCTAGTGTGTACAGAGGACTGGCACCGGCCCCATGGAGCAGGTTACCCAAGAAGAGTAGCCACATATACGTTGATAGTCTGACCTCTTCACCATTTGAACATTTCTAAAAAAAGCATGTTAAGTAAGTTTCCTCTAAAATGTACTGTTGGCTAACAACAATGTTTTATAGAGTCCCCGGTGGACAGCTAGTAAGTTTTGCATATGAATCTAGGGTGGGTGAGAGGTGTGTAAATAAGTTTTAGGTGGGTGGGTGAGGCAAAAGTAAGTGCAGGGGGAGGGAAGGTATAAGTCTTCCTAGGGTGGAGAAATGAGGTTTAAGTCTAGAGTGAGTTGGAGAGCTGTGTTTTGCATTTCGGTGCAGGACTGGGGATGTGAGTTTATCTTATCATCTCTCCTTTAAGGATGTTCGTCCGACTGGCCCAGTCGGCGCTGGATGGAGTTTAGTTTTACAATTCGCGCCACTGTCGCCACGAGTAGCAAAGTGCATGCCTTGTGCAAATGTTGAACGGCATGTACGGAGCACAAACAGGAATAACTCCCTCATTTATTGTAAAATTTATCCATACAGGCTATAGTTCATGTATTATCGTTCATGTATCGTTGAATATTATTATATTACTAATATTTCATTTAGTGTAAACCACACCAAAATAGTCTCAGCTAGTGATGATAGCTGTTGCATGTGAAACCCCCCTCCTCACTTCTCACCCAGCAATGTTGTCAGATATAAATTAATTAAAAATGATCAATAAACTGTCTAAACAACTGTTGCAGTAAACAAACGTCATCATTGTCATTATAAACAAATGTACAAGTTTTGGTTATGTATATTTAGTGGAAGAAATATGTTTGTTAGTTATTGATTTTAAATGTTTGCTTTATATTTATTTATTAATATTATTACCATTTGTTCTATAATGATTGGTTGTTATTAATGTTCTACAATAAATAAACTATTTATTGGAAAACAATTAGCAATAGATCAACAGAAAACTGATAATAATCGCCAGAATGGCATCAACCTCTACTTAGTGTGTGTTCTCACAAAAGAAAACATGACATCCATAAACAAAGCAAAAGTATAACTGATAATGTGGGTGGTGATAAAACATTTGGTAGGTAACTCTGAAGAACAAGAAAATAAAAACTTTTACAAGTAATGAAATTAACATCCAAGGCATTTGTGAAAAAACGTTCAATGAACTAAGCAAACCTAGAGTCAGTAGACAGAAATGAAGAATATGAGTTTGACTCTGAGGAAAAGCTACAAACGAGAAAATAGAAAACTCAATTGGATGACTTTTACAAACAAGTCACAAAGTGGTTCACTTGCCCTCATACCGTTGCCACTAAATCCAGTTGATTTGGCCTCAAGTGAAGGGGGACAATACCTTTAAACTGGCTGACGTGGAGAAACGCTGAAGAAGCCTTAAATAACATAATCATGTGATGATTAGGCCAAATGTGTAAGTCATGTAGAAAAACTCCAAGAAGCTAACTTTCAGCAGCATTATTCCAGGAATGTAATTTATTGAACCTATCGTGATAAACCTAAATGACAGCAGTGATGGCAGTGGCGACGAATTGGAAAATATATGTTAAGATGAATGATATGGCCTATAGTATATTTAGATAGAGCTTTAAATATAATTTTAATTAACATTTCCTTTAGTATGTGATTGTATTTTGTTTATAATAAATTAAATAAGTCAAACCAATTTAATAACTAATTAGCGGTATCTAATTAAAATATATTAGAATTACCTATAATTTCCACCACAATAATTGTGGACTGACTAGGACTGTAATTCTGGCCACGAGAATTTGTTGTTGGTTCCAAACCGTGACTAGAGTTAAATGTTATCTATGGTATATGTTTGATCACCTAGACTTTTATGTCAAAACCATTCCGATGCGCCATAGTGCTAACGTAGTATTATGAACGGTTGAATAGAATGCTTTCACTGCATAATTTCATTTAACTATACGAATTTTTGCATAAACTATTTAACTTGTTACAAATATTTCATAGTACTTTCTACAAAATAGAAAATATTTACATTAATATAATGCTGTACCAAAAAATTACAGTATTAACACATAACACAGTTAATTAATTTTACCATGACCTATTAAGGGGGCTTAAAATTATATAATTTTCCTGTTTTTTTAAAAATGAAATGCCAATCAAATTGACAGTATTGAACATATGCATATTTGTCGTAGATGAAACAAGTGGTTCTCAGCAAAAATATGGCAACACCATCTAAAATGTCATGGGACTATTTTGATGTGGTTTAGACTATGACCTTTTAATGCTGCTGATATTATTAATAATAAATTTAACTATATGAAGAAATGTAAATTATTGGTTGTATATCTCTGTCCTATAGTCACAGATATATACTTAAACAAAGGTATTAATATTTCACAAATAAAAATATCCAGTAATGTTTTCATAAACTACTAAACAAGTAATTGGATATGTGTACCTCGTGTAAATCATCCCTTTGTCTTCCATTACACAACTCTACTTTGATATTTTCTTCTATTTCATATGGTGAATCGGTTATGAAATGTGGAGAGGCAAATA
>JAQJVL010010046.1:0-13797 GCA_035578905.1 Stictocephala bisonia | reverse complement strand
CAGTGTCATGTTATATGGGTTCTATCATTGACTATAGAACGAAAACAGACTGCCCCTGGTAGTGTATTAGTTTTAGATGCTGAATATGCTGCTGTCTAACGGTAATTGATTTCAAGTAAGCGCTCAGGCGACTGTTTGGTGTACTATTAGCTCAGCTATTGAAGCTCAACGTGTGCTGGAGAGAAGGATGAAGAGGGATAGAGAGGAAGACCATTGACACTACCTGTGAAAACTGAACATGAATTAATTCACCGAGCAGTAAAATCGGCTTCATGGGACCCACATGAGTGAACAGCCTTCTTGTTTGTATCAAGATCCACTCACCTACCCTGACAAGTACAGATATAAGTATGGTATTATAATACAGTAAGAGATCATCATTGCTTATTTCCATTTTCATTATTTTACTCTACTCTAGTGTTTATTCTTAAAAAGTGAGGTATTGGCTGTGTTATATTGATTACAAGTAGTATTTCTCCATGTCTCTAACTCCACAGTGAGATATTTGCACTGGTGTAAAACTTGGATCATGAACCTAACCGAGAAAATATGTGCCCTGTAGATAACCTTATATACAAATACACATATGTAAAGCACATCAGAACTCTCTCCCCCCTCTCTCACTACACTGTCTCTGACCTCGTTAATCCAAATACAGATGGAGAAAAGAGATAATTTCCTATATTTTCTTATTAAATAATTGTGAACCAGTATATGCAGATACTTGTTGTATTATATTATGTGGTATGACTTTATTTAAATTTATGTGGCATGGCCTTGTCATATATTTTTCATTTTTTCCCTGTCAGTTTTTAAACAAGTTATTATTTGCCTTATTAATTGGTCCTTTAAGATTCTTCATACCTTTTTTAAATGTTTTACATTTTAAAAAATATGCAGTTAATATAAAAGAAAAACATGTTCTCCTCTTATCATAAGTAAGAAGAATCAAAACAGACGTTGTTCCGTGCAACTATAATAGCAACACTGATCCTGTCAACTTCCACCCCCATACTGAACACCTTTAAGATGGACCTTATGCCATAAACCAGTTCCTCCATTAAGTTTCACGGAAAATTACCAGTTGCATCTGTATTCAAATTCACAATCCTTGTTGTTGCACCTAGCAACAGTATAACACTGTAGACTGCTTGTCATTTTCAGTACCGATGGTATGGTGCATTTATTCAATATTTAACCTTCCTAGTGGCAAAACTTGAATTTTTTAGTTTTTAACTGATTTGGTAGTGGCAAAGCTCGAAAATTCCGAGTATTAACCCTAGATCCGGGATCATGGTTTGGAGTGCGTACCGGGATGTCATTTTGCTGTGCAGTGTAATCCTTTTTTGTAAATTCGAAAAAAAAATAGTAAATGAAACCATAAATTATAAAACAGCATATCATTTTTCTTCTCATGAATCATACTTTCAGATAGAATAACTATAGTTGGGGTAACAACATTGTAAGAAATTGATATGTTGAGTAGAGTGAACAATTTCAATTAATGGGCAACATGTTTTTGTAACTTGCAACCCTTATAGTGTGTATAAATTATTTTTAGGAAAAATTCCATGATAGCCAAAATATACCTATTTAGTTTTTGAATAGTACCCACTTATCATATTTCCAATAAAAATATATAATATTTTGGGATTAATTTTTTTCGAAAAAAGAAAATGGAAATATTTGTAGTACTAAAGTGTATGTGTATGTATGTTTTTGTATGGAAATATTTGTAGTATGTATGTTATAAACACATGTGAAAGCAATAAAATTATAAAAAAATATTTATTTTGTAGGGAATCATATTTAGTATAGAAAATCAAAGTGTTTTGTACCTTTAAATAATTCTAAATATGTTATTATATGAAAAAAAAATCTTATCTCTTAGAACAAAAAAATTGTAAAATCTAGAACATAAAATACAATTTATATATAAATGTAGTATTTGATTACTTTGGACTGTATATATCCTGTAAGTATATGTCATTGGCAACACAAATCGTATTTCAAATAAAAAAATAACGAAAATCACATTTTTTATAAACTTATAAGCAGAAAACATATTTTGAAAAAATATTGCAAACAAATTACTAAGTTCAAACGTATGTAAAAAATATTAAAACATTTTTGGAATTTTTTAATTACATGTATTATTGTAGAGTACATATGATTTGTTTAGGTTTATTTATATTTATTCAATTATATAAATAATTATTCTAGCGCCCTTAAAGGGCGCTGACCTCAATTTGAAAAATCCATTTATAAAGGGTTCGGGGGAAATTCTGTTATAGCATTTCCCTTTGGGATACAGGATTGCTAGTTACAGTTTTACAAAGCTTATAACATTCCCTGTCAATCTGTAGTGGAACGTTCTGCATCCGGCAAGATCTCTACGAGGCAATCTCTGTCAAATTCCTCCGATTTCAGCACTTGCGCCTAGCCTGCCGGCGAGAGATTTGAATCGGCACTTGTGTACTTTGTTCTTATTTTGATTGGAATTTGTTTATTATTGGAGATATCAACATAAAACCTTCTGAAATGTAAAGATAATTAAATTTTGCATCGAACAGTACTAATTTATTTCCACTACATTGTTAACAAACTAACGAACAAATTCAACAAATCCGAGGGCATTGAGGGGCGCTGATCCCAGATGAGTGTATAAATTCCTAGCGCCCTAAAAGGGCACTGATCCAGATCTAGGGTTAAAACATACACGCAATATTTCTCTTAATATAGTACCAATAGGTGTTCTAGATATTCTAAGCTGATTGTACACATGACTTTTGTTTTCTTTCTTTTACTCAACAGATACCATAATATTTATAAACATTTGTTTATTTCAGGTTGGCGTCATTTTTCTTAGCACACTTTTTTACTATTTTGATCATAACTTTTTAATTATTTTATATTCTTGCAAGAAGTTTATATTCCATTTTTGGGGCACTTGACATAAATGGGTTCAAGTTTATGGCAATGTTATCTTGAATGTTTTATTTAATTAGAATTGTATCAAAAACTAGATTTTGGAGTATAATTATAAAAGAGACTTTGATAGCAAGTTTTCCTTTTAGCTGCGTCTGTAGATTGGATGTAGTGAGTGTTTGGGGGGTCTGTTGATGTATGAATTTCATTGCTCTAACTCCGGAATTGAACTTATGTTTGAAGGTCGGAACAACATGTGATTATGAATATTTTGTAATATATTGTGCGTAGCACCTTCAAAAACAAAGGGAAGGAAATAAAATAATTGTAGAAAAATACCAACAACAAATTGACAGAAAGTCTGCTATTACGGGTTATAAAAAGTCCTTTCAATGGATATAAGCATTAAATATCTTAATTCGTAGGCTTACGTGGCTGGTGTAGTTACTAAAAACTAAAGCTTCCGGTTAGGACCATGTCAAGGTGTTATTTACATCAACAAACGTTTTGCCCATGCTGAGATGTGGCATCCTCAGTGGTACCTCTCAGTCTCAGAGATACCATTGAACTTGTGGTAAATAAATTAATAAAAACTTGAGTATCTTTTTTCAATTCGCCTACTTAAAGTTGAAAGCAAATTTCAATCAGTGACAAATAAATTTTAACATAATTTGCTCTATATCGATCAGAAATTTCTAACCACTCTCTTGTTGGCTGAAAACTGAATACCTTTAAAATTAATAAGGTGTCAATTTGTGTATCAGAAAAGAGTCGATCAAGGAATATAAAATGCCGCCTATAGAGCCAGATCTGTCGGAGGAAGAGTTTAGGACTGTTCAAGTTGATGATGGTTCTGTACTATAATGAACATGGGTATAGAACAGAGAGACAATTTATTTCGGCTCAGCAAGAGAGTAGGACTGGGGCAGGGTGCAACCACAATTATATTTTAAACAAACAAGCATACTTGGCATTAACGATTAAAAATAATTAACGATTAAATTTAATTGTTACTTTTTCTATTAACTTTTTAACTTATTCGTTAGTTTTGGTAATGCTTAACTTCTAACTTTAACTAGTTGAAAATTTGGCTAACGGTTAAAGTAACTCAGTTTGTTTTTCAAATGTGATAAAAGGTGCCATTTGGTCCCAGGAATGTGGACTGGGGAGAAAGTATCTAAAACTCAGGTCAAAGACCGATTGTTTTCCTCATTCCCCAATTGTCACCGACAAGCAAGGTTTTGAAGACGCACCCCCCTCCCCTTTACTCACATTTTACTGCCTTATAAATAAAAAAAGGCGGACCAAACGAGTATACCATTGTTGTGGGATTGACTTGTGTCCCTGGGGTGATCATTTCACTTGACTAGTTTATGTTTAGGGGATAAAGTTGAGATAGACATTTAGTTATCTTATTTTAAATCAACGTGTTGGGTCTAAGCTTGTTTATCTTTCATAAACTCTAATACTGTAATTTTACCTGTTTACCCATCTATCTGTATAATTAATTAGGAGAATCAGTTGCATTTTGACGTTAATGCTGTTAATACTTGATTAATTGATCATTACATATCTAAATTGTCCTGTTCAAAAGTAGTCGGAAAAAACCATTTAAATGGTTAATCAAACCAACATTTCCTAAAACGTTTACTTTATTTTAAATTAGGTATACTAGGTAAAATCAATCCATTATATCATACTTCGCAACAGAATAAACTATCTTCAAGATTGCAGAACATATTTCAAGTAACAATTGCTATATTTTGTTTTGTTTTCATTATTTTGCTATCGGCCCCGTTGGAAAGAAAAGATAATGATAATACTACCGGGTGTTTCAAAATGAATAGCGGGGTTTTAGTGTGTTATAATATTTATTACATCAAACTTACAGCCACAAGGGATATATCAAATGAAAGAGAAACTCAAACAGTTTTGTTTGTTGGCATCAGTGCGGAATGTTTCCGCAGCAATCCGATAGAAAGCGCTAGTAGCAAAGATGGCGACTAAAGAACAGAAAGCGTTTTGTGTTTTACAGTTTGCAAAGACGGAATCTGTTGTTACTGTGCAACGTGCGTTCCGGATTAAGTTCGGTTGTGATCCTCCAGGTGATAACAATATTCGTAGATGGTATCATCAGTTTGAAGACACTGGCTGCCTTTGTAAAGGCAAGAGTACGGGACGACCAAGAACTAGTGAAGAGAGCGTTGAGCAAGTGCGTAATTCGTTCACGCGTAGCCCTATGAAATCCGTTCGGAAGGCTAGTCGTGAATTAGCAATTCCTGTGACAACTGTTTGGAGAGTTTTTCGGCGACGCTTGTAACTACGTCCTTATCGTTTGCAGTTGTTACAGGCTTTGAAGCCTACTGACCATGTTTTACGTGCCAACTTTGCTAACGACATGTTGTTGAATGACAATGAAAATTTTCTGGATCTTGTCGTATTCAGTGATGAATCGACCTTCCACCTTAGTGGTCAAGTAAACACCCATAATGTTCGGATTTGGGGTTCAGAAAATCCCTGCATGATGGAACAAGTGCAACGAGACTCCCCTAAATTGAATGTTTTTTGTGCCATATCCCGACAGAAAGTTTATGGTCCTTTCTTTTTTGGTGAAGCAACTGTAACTGGTCCCTCTTATCTGGATACTCTACAGCTATGGCTCTTCTCTCAACTGACACAGGATGAACCAGAGAACTTCGTCTTTCAGCAAGATGGTGCGCCGCCTCACTGGCATAACGAGGTACGCGATTGGCTTAACCTCACAGTACTCGACCGCTGGATTGGCCGTAAGGGGCCTAATGATGGCGCTTGTTATCCATGGCCTCCACGGTCACCCGACCTAACGCCGTGTGATTTCTATCTTTGGGGGTTTATTAAGGATCGAGTGTATGTGCCTCCAATGCCAGCCAACCTTCCCGAATTAAGGAACAGGATTGAAACAGCTGTTGCGCCCAATTACTAATGAGACACTAACCAAAGTTTGGGAAGAACTCGCATATCGTCTTGACGTGTGCCGAGTAACGAATGGTGCTCACATTGAACACTTGTAGGCTATTATGTAAAACTGTTTGAGTTCCTCTTTTGTTTGATATATCACTTGTGGCTGTAAGTTTGATGTAATAAATATTATAACACTTTAAAACCCCGCTATTCATTTTGAAACACCCGGTATTTTTAATATTAATATTTATAATATTATCAATGGTAATTAGTTTTGTATTTTTTTAATTATTTAGATAGTTTTCATAATGTTTAATTAACTTATTTCAGTAAGAATAAAACATGCACTCAGAACGGCAAATTCTTATACATCTAATAAACGTAACGTAATTGCTTATCGAAAATAGTATGAATAGATCTGCTTTCACTCACTTATAGAGTGGGTATATTTTGTTCAGTTTTTATTTACCACTAATCCCCATAATTTCTTATCAGTGACCCTTCCTTATCATCTCCAGCCTGATAAAAATCACCTGGAGTCAACATGTCATGATATTATTTGGCCTTTCTTATTATCTGCGCCAATAAAAAAAAAATGTTTAGTTATCGTGAATTTCCGTGAGTTATTGATTTTTAAAGTATAGCTTAAAAATGTAAAACTTTAATTTCAAAGACTTACGTCAGTTTTTGTTAATAATTTTAGAAATTTAAAAAATATTTAATTTTTAAGATTTTGGACAGTAATATAACAAAAATTACTGTAGAAATCGCTATAATTTAATTAATAGTATTGTATAGTAATGTATTATAAATAGGCCTATTTATCTTAGATATTATAAATAATAAAAGATAATACAGGTTAAGTATTTGTTTATGTATATTTTAGTGTACCAAAACTACCTTTTAACTTTCAATTTCAGTTAATTTTCTAATCATTTAACTTTAATCAGTTAGTTTCAATTTATTCTAACTTTTAACTTTAATTAGTTACTTTTTTTAGATTATTAACTTTAACTTTATTAAGTTAAAAAAAATCATTAACTTTCCCAAGTATGCAAACAAGGGACTGATACAACCATCAGTGTCACCGTGGTTGTATCAGGAAGAGCAACCTGTTCGCCTGTCGGGAAGAGCCAGACAATGAGAAAATGATAGATAAAAAGACGTGATGATAGATAAAAAGAGGTCCTGAACTATCTTGGACAATTTAGAAACTCTATAACAAACAGAATAGGGCAGCTATGTATTGTTTCTAAAAGAGTTGAGGAACAAGAACAGGACAGCTACACTGTTACAACACCAGGGACGTAAACAACCTCATTAATCAAAATCATCATCTAACTCTATATTTATTTATTCGCAAGACGCTGATTGTCAAGATATGGGTGAATAAAGATTTCAAATGACTGTGGATGAGCGCATGAGTCATTGTTACAAACTAATGCCGTCCATTCCTTAGAAAGTGTCATTAATTAATAGTCAGCATTACATTTTCTAATTAATGGCACTTTCTAAGTATTGTCTGCATTAGTTTGTAACAATGACTACATGCGCTCATCCACAGTCATTTGAAATCTTGGACTATTCAAATGACAATGAATAGACGGTGGTTTTCAACTGATCTCTTTCAAAATTTGTTATGACTCTGATTGGGATCAAACTGAGAATATTTAGCTTATAAAGCTTTAACCAACTATGCTACCAACCAATTATATGAAGAGAAGCTGATCTAGAGGGGTTCAAAATTGTTTAATACCTACTTAACTACCTGAAGAAGACCTCCAGAAAAAAAAGAGAAAACTTCAAGAATAGCTCCTATAAAGGTCTTTCTATTCAGTGGAAGAATTAACAAACTTAAAGGAATAAGAATCAATTCATTTTGTTTTACTAGCCCTTAGAATATAGAAATAATACTGGTTTAGATTACCTTTTTCTGTCGTAACAGTGCTTCAATTACATTACTGCTATGTACATTTTAAAGCATATAAAGCTTCATCATCAGGCTTCCAAAAACGTCACTGTTTTAACATTAAACATTAAAATGATGAAACATTTAAACATATTAAAACACGAGAACAACACATTTGCCGGCTGGCAATAGACATCAACTGATGATGACTAATGAGCAGGAAACGAACTCAAACATGTTACCCTACTCCCACTTGTTGACCTTGAACTATATTAATTTTCTTCCTTTGTGACTGCATGTTGTTTATTCGGTTGAACAGTTGACTACAATAGAAGAACTCCATATCTACAATGCTTTCAAATCTGATCCGAGTAATATTTTGAATGACAAATTAAAATACAAGTCAACGTACTGTTCAACCGAATAAACAACATGCAGTCATGAAGAAAGAAAATAAATATAGTTCAAGTTCAAGGTCAACAAGTGGGAGAAGGGTAACATGTTTGAATTCGTTTCCTGTTCATTAGTCATCAGCTGGTGTCTATCGCCAGCCGTCAAATATGTTGTACTCCTGTTTTAATATGTTTAAATGTTTTATAATTTTAATGTTTAAACAGTGGCATTTTTGGAAGCCTGATGATGAAGCTTTATATGCTTTGAAATGTACATAGCAGTAATGTAAGTGAAGAACTGTTACGACATAAAAACCAGTATTATTTCTATAAGAACCAAACTTTTAAAACATTTTTGAAAAATCGTGTAAACCAAATAAGACTTAATAATAGTTAGTTATGACGCCTTTGTATTTCTCCATGAAATTAAAAATAACTTTTAATTTTTCATAGCTAGTGAATACTAGTTAAAATTCTGGTACTTTTTTCAAACTAGGATAAAAATTATTAAAACTTAATTTAATATGGCATATGTGGTAACGTACAGTTACAGGGTGTAAACAATAGTGTAATTGGATTTTTCATTGGCCTCTTAATTTCTTAGTAAACAACCTTTAAAAGTGGGTATACATAATTTCTGTGCCAACAGTAAGTATTGTATAGAGGAATACTTTCAATATTATAAATCTAGACCTGTTCTTCGTATCAGCTGTTATCTCTTTTTCTGTCACCCATTGTTTCTCGTTCCTTTTTTTTACAGAGGTAGGAATACACAAAGAGAAAACACAATGTTACAATAAGTTTTATTTATTAGGTATTGAACTTCTCTTTACAATGAATGAAATTTTGCTAACATATTAGGAAGTCTCCATCAAAACAGAATACAACAGTGTGCCATTTTTATCTATAAAATGAGATAGCATTCTGTTAGGTATAGAAATGCTATTTTCCTCACTTGCTATATCAGGATCAAGATTTAGTTTGATTTTTATAATAATGAAATGGCCTGAGTCTGACTTAAAAGTGAGAGTAGTAAATATATTATGTTTAGGCTCATCACAAGGAACCATATGCCAAGTTTTAGTAAATGTTTTTTTATCAGGATCATTAAAAGTTTCTTCCCAAAAGAATTGTGTATCAAATTGGCCCCGTTTAGAATCTAACAGGACTTTATTAATACAAAAATTACGCCTTAGTCTGTGTCCACTTCTAGATAAACAATCATGGTTAACGTTACAATGACGGAAAATATTATTTCTTTGTCCTTTCCATGAACACAGTTTACATTTTGTGGGTTTAAAACCACAATATTTTTCATGATTGTCATCACTATTCTTCAATTTTATTGGACAGTTTCTGTATTGGCAACAAATGGAAAGAATTTCTAACACTCGCGAAACAAAATGAGAGGATTTAGAATCGGTAAATTTGTCCTTGCATATAGAACATATTTCCAAATCAGCCTTGCAGTTAGAGCACAGAAGGTGACCATTGACACACTGCACATTCTCCTGTGTCCGAACATTCTTCAAACAAACTACACATTTTGTTATGTCCAGAAGCAACTGAAATTTTACTTTGATCTCTTCAACTGTGAATTTTTCCTGGAACAAAAAAAACTATTACGATGTTTTGTAATCGTAAGATTGCTTTCCGATATTCCACCAGCCCACAAACACAATGACTTTTGACCATATAAACACAGTATTTATCAGTTGTACAAACACAAACACTATAAACATTATTGACCTTCATTTTGCTGGCCCTACAAACTAAAACAAGTCTATGTGATATGTCATTGTGAATTTTGTTTTTTGGTTATTATTAATTATATTCATTAGTAAGAAGCTGATCGTAGAGATATCGGCGTAAATGAGGGGCAAGTGTGTGTGATGAGTGTGGATATATGTGAATAGACATTGTTACTAACTAAGGTCGACTGTTTCTTAGAAAGAGCTATTTGTCAATAACCCAATAGCCAAGAGATACACATCTTTAATGGTATCTGAGCCATGTAGTTTTGGTCCGATTTTCAGCTCACTGGTAAACCTGTCACTCAGTTTTCTTTCCTATACAACATCTCAACCTTGACTATCATTCAACATGGACACATTATGTTTGATTGTTGCTGTTCTGTTGCCAAAAATCGTGTTTGGTATTTTAGCAACTACTTTATCATGTCCCATAGTATATACACCAATTAACTATACTTATAGTCATTTCAATGAACGTTTGTGTTTTCTTGTATGTTTGCTTTCATTTTATGATTCATGGAATTTTAGCTATTATATTTTGGATCAAAGTCAAAAGGTATAAAAAAATTCATCAACAATTAATTCAGGTCAGAACTAATAAAACATAATGTTTTCCATAAAAATAATAAATTAATAATATACATAGCTATGGTTTGTTGTCAGCTACCATTTATTAATTTTAAAATTATAGAAAGTGATCTTCTGTTACAAAGCTAAATTCAAGCCATTTAAGACCTGCCTCACTGATAATATTTATGCTAGCTAATCCCTCCGTAAAAGAGCACAGAGGGCACTCTGTAACAATGTGATTAATAACAAGAATAATTAGTAAAAACAAAAATATTATTTATCTCTCAACACATATTGTTGTGAACTAAACTAAATTCAATTATTTATAAAGATAAATACTAAAAAACGTACACCATGAAAAGTATTCGACAATTTAATTTCATTTAGTTTTATTACAAAATATACAAAAATGTTTTATATTTGATGTGACAGTAGAAGATTAAGTAAATATATAATGGGGATATCAACTGAATCAGTTACACTTCAATTCACCCGTCTTTTTAATCAAATCCCAACTTCCATGCAATATTGCAATTTTCATTACATAAAAAAAATCTTTTATAAACAGTGTCGAAACTTGTGTAGCAAATTCAATGTCATTTTATTTTTTACATACATTGGTAGTGGCGTAACTTGTGGATGGCAGTTGCCATCTAACATTTTCCAACACAGTATTTTTGTAGAGATAAACCTAAACTAAAAGGCGTATATGACAGATAGTGTGAGAGACGGAGACCTCCCACCTCCAGTGGATGGGTCTGGAAGGAATGTCAAGTCTGCATGTACACAGACTTAAGTATGTCTTAATATACACAGACGGCCATGCCTATAAATAATACATTTTTCGTTATATTATCTGATTTAATTTATTGTAAAATTCAAAATAGTACTTTCCTTGATTATATCATTACAATAGATATCTCATGTATACATAAGCCGCTTAGAAAATTACCTTTTCAATGCGAGTGAAATGCAAAGAGTGGTGCAAGTGAGACAGAGAGAGAAGGAGAGAGTAATGATGTAGTCCGCACACAGTACAGTCTCCACTCAACATAAAGTCAAGTACAGTAAGCAACTAAACTATGCGCTATTTGGTGAAACAACACCAGATACATATAGTTTTCGACATTACGGAACAATAATACATTTTATTATTTTCAGACAATTTTTATTACAGTCTTGCTTTAGGGACAAACATGTTGGTTTAAACAGAATGTCTTAATAATGAATGTCGGATAGCGAGGCTCTACTATAATAGAGATAGGTACGAGTGATTGGGAACACGTTCTAAAACATGTTTACATATTTTATGATGAGCATAGTTTACATATTATATGAGCTATAGTATGAATGTCATTTGCATGCAAAACTAATAAAAAAGACAATCATTTTATAGTAATGGACCCCGACCAACAATAGGAACTTCTTTCCAGAGAAAAAAGTAAAAATAATCATAAAGCTATAACTTTTTTTTAAGTAGTATTAGATTAAATTAACATTTTTAGTCTATATGTTCTGTATGAATATTATTTAAAATCCATTTTGTAGCCCCTGAACTGTTGTAATTAGACTAAAATAGGTATACTTTACCTTCACGTCAAACAGTTCACAGTGTGGATGGTGAGAATACCAACTACATGTTTCGCCGTAAATACGGCATCTTCAGGTTAAAGAACATAAAAGATAAATAAGTCCCATTGGGATGCGTCACAAATTAATTATGTTCTATGCGTCACAATGTTCTATGTTTCCGTGTGTAAACTGTGTTTTTTAATTAATTTGTGACGCATCCCAATGGGACTTATTTATCTTTTATGTTCTTTAACCTGAAGATGCCGTATTTACGGCGAAACATGTAGTTGGTATTCTCACCATCCACACTGTGAACTGTTTGACGTGAAGGTAAAGTATACCTATTTTAGCCGAATATTATTTGTAATTTTTTGGGACTGCAAAGGTTTAATCCATGTCGAGATTTTGCCAAGGGGAGAAACGATAAATTCAGAAGCCTATTGCGAAACCCTTCAAAGACTCAGATGTGCAATACAGAACAAAAGACGTGGCATGTTGTCAAAAAAAGTGTTTTTGATCCACGACAATGCTCGACCCCATGCATCGGTACGAACCCAGCAAGAACTTCAAGGTCTAAAGTGGGAAATTTTTGGACACCCTCCCTATAGTCTGGACCTCGCACCTTCAGATTACCATCTGTTCCCGAAACTGAAAACATTCTTGGGTGGGAAGCAGTTTGGAATCAATGAAGAACTGAAAGAAGAAGTGACATCCTGGCTCATATCTTTGGCGGCTGAAGAGTATAAACACCGGCATTGAAAAACTGATACCTCGGTACAATAAATGCTTTGACAACCAAGGCAACTTCTTTGAGAAGTAGGCTAGGTTACTGTGAGTATGTAAGTAAAGTTCTGTGTTGTTATCTTTCGTTTTTAATTTTTTATACCAAAACGTTCTTTACTTTCTGGACGACCCTCGTAAGTTGTTCCTTTTTGAATTTAATATTTTACATTTACTCATAGGCTATATATTAAATTGAATTTGTTTTGAAGACCATATTGTTATTCAGAATTTAGTGAAAAAATTAAATAAATGTTGAGACTTACCATAAAGTTTATCTAAAAGCTCAACAAACACTTTGAACTTTTAGACATTAATAGTACAAACAAATTGAACTATCGTTACAATTAAAATTCCTGTAATGTTGTTTCAACAGTATTACAGGAATTTTATTACGAATGAAGCAACCTGTACATAAATCAGTTGGTCACAGTAGAACTTTTTCAGCACTGACATTTATTTTAATTTGAGGAGATTATTGTATTAGGACTCAGCTTTTGAAAGGAAACACTACTTCTGTAAAACAACTAACTGAGTTGCCTATATTATATTCCAACTCTAACAACAGGAAGATACTCGAGGCACAGCTACTTTTGTTATTCCCACCCACACACATACAGTGATAATGACTATAGGCATTTATGTGTTTTTAATTGCTAGAGTTCGTGTACACCCTGGCTCAAACAACAACTAGCCCAATGGGTTAATTTAAGTGTAATAAAAATTAGACAATTTTTAGCATATTATAGTGATTCTCAATTGCCTTTATTATATATATTTTAGGTTAAGTTAAAGGGCACTAGGCCAGGAATTAGTATAGTGAAGAGATAGGACATCAGCAAACTTACCTTAGAAGACAAGCCCACTCACACCATAGTAGTAGTAAACAAATACAACAGAATCACAAAAGAAACACAAAAGCAAAATGTTATGCTTTTGTTTTTGTTTACTA